>APFE030528773.1:1486-83509 GCA_000404065.3 Pinus taeda
AACTTTCAGTCACTTGTACTTCCCCAGAAGTTGATGCTACCTTATACCATCAACTTGTAGGGAAACTTTTGTATCTAACCCATACACGTCCTGACCTTTCCTTTGTTGTTAGCCTTGTTGCTCGGTTTATGCAAACCCCACGTGAAAGTCATTAGAAAGCAACTAAAAGAATACTTCGTTATGTTCGAGGTACAGTTCAGTTTGGAATCCATTACAATGTTGAAGCATCTCCTCTATTGGTTGGTTTCACTGATTCCGATTGGGCTGGTGACCCTGATGATCGGAAATCTACTACCAGTTATGTGTTCACTCTTGGTTTAGGACCTATTACATGGGCTTGCAAGAAACAAGGTGCCATTTCTCTTTCTTTAGCAGAAGCAGAATATCGTGGTGCCGTGGAAGCTAGTAAGGAAGCCTTGTGGCTTCGTCAGATCCTATCAGAGTTTGGCTTTCAGCAGCAGCATTCGACTACACTTTGGTGTGACAATCAAAGTGCCATTCAACTATGCAAAGATCCAGTCCAATATCAGCATAGCAAACACATTGAACTACACATGCACTTCATCAGAAAGCTCATTCATGACCATGTTCTTGAAGTGCAATATTGTTCATTCGTGATCAAGTTGCAGACATCTTTACAAAGGCTCTCACAGAGGCGAAGTTTACTAAACTTCGGTTTATGGTTGGAGTTCAGGAAGTTGTCACTAAGGGGCGATAGGCTCTAGTGCCTCCTTCCTTCTCCTATTGTGTCATATTTGTAAATCCTTCAATCCTATCCCAAGTTGTTCTTAAGGGGGGATGTTAGGATATTCTGACACATAGGAATAGTAAAGTATAACTTGGTCTAGTATAGAGTTAGGTAAAGTGCGTTTCTTTACTATGTACATTTGTAACTTAAAATCCGACGGTCACGATATGTAGTGATCCGACGGTTCATTCTCTCCTCGGTATTACCGACACTTGATCCGTGGCTTAACACCCGATTGGTCCATGATTTCTATTTAAAGCGCATGGAGGGTCATTTGTAGGTTAAGTGTTAACGAGAGAAGCTTATGTAAATTTTCATTCTTTTATTAATAAATTGCCTGAAGTGGCCACGCTGGCTCAGGCCGTGGACTATTTCCCTCTTTGAGGGTTTTAAACACGTCAAAAATACTGGTGTATTGATCTGTGATCTGTTTGTGAGCAGTGTCCTTTGGTGTTTTGTCTGAGGAACTTACCTTGTAAATTCCTACATCCCTAACCCTAATCTCTCTTCTAGAAGATCTAGGAGATCAATGGTTGAGATTATTTCAAAGTTAGTTAAATACTTTTATTATTTATCCTTAAAAAATGACTTATTAGTCTACGATAATTATTTGACTTTAATTATTGTACTTTTCCTAAGTTAGACTTAGGAAAGAAGACATAAATACCTAAAGAGGCAATAAATCATCTCCTACATGCTAAGACAACAAGCCTATCCCGAAGACCTTCAGAAGCTACCACAAGCTTCAACACTCCCTCCTAGCAAGGTAGGGATTCTCCACTATCCCCAGCTTATCTCGGTACTTCATAAATGCTAGAGGCTTAGTAAAAATATCTGCCACCTGCTCATTTGTGGAAATGCACTGCAGTTGCACGAAACCTCTTTGAACTTTGTGTCTGATGAATTGACATATTATCTTGATGTGCTTGGACCGATCATGAAACACAAGATTCTTAGGGTGCTTAATGCAGTTTCAATTGTCACAGTGAATCACTATTGGCCCAATCTCCAGATCAAATAGTCCTGCAAGCATCTTGTGAAGCCATACCACCTCACAACTCACCGCCATGTACTCTGCCTCTATTGAACTAAGTGACACTGATTGCTACTTCCTATTGTACCATGAGACCATTGTTGATCCCAAGCTAAAACAACATCCAAACGTGGATTTTTTTCCACGACACTCCTTACCCAATCAGATTTTCTGTCCACGACACTCGTTGCCCAATTAGAATCTTTGTATCCCTACAACTTCACTTCACCAACTCCAACACACTGTAGCTTGCAGGTACCTCAGCACATGCTTCATTACCACCCAATGAACTTGTCTCGACTCTGCCATGAACTCACTGAGTGTGTTAGTTGCAAAACAAATATTTAACCTGGTGTTGACCAGATACATCAAGGACCCTATCAACTGCCTATATGGTGTGGTATCCATCAACTTGCCCTTAGAAGTGCTCAACTTCTTCAAGTTAGTGATCATCGGTGTAGAGTCTAGACATAGGCATGTAGTCCTCTATCTTGAACCTCCTTGATATCCCAATTGCATGCTTTCCCAGCCCTAGGAAAATCCCTCTTGGCTGTTACCACACCTCCAATCCCAAAATATAGTGCATCAAGCCAATGTCGTTCATCTCGAACTTCGAAGAAAGGTCCTCCTTCCACATCCTTATGAGCTTCTTTGACCCCGTCAAGAAGAGATCGTACCAAGATGAGTGGTTCACCCTCAACGAGTACATAGTATAGGTTGGGGTTTGCCTCACTCTTGGTGAAGCTCAAACCAAGCAGATATTCATTGATCCTGGCATACCATGCATGTGGAGCCTACTTCAGCGCATAAAGGGCCTTCTTCTGTTGAAAAATGTAACTAGTTTCAGTCGTCATAATTGTTGTACTTATTTCAATATGTATCATATATAACAAACAAAAGAAGAAAAGAAAAAGTTATTATTATTAAAGCATGGGTTTCATGCTTCTTATTGATGGTCTTCTAGGTAAAAGTATGTTCGTCGTGCTTCTAGGGTTTGTTAGGTCTTAAGATTTATTGTCATGAGTCAAAGGATTCAACATCATGTTTATAAGAACCTTCCAGGAAAAATGTAATTGGAAAATAATTGTTTTTGAGTCTAAAAAGTCCTGGAAACTCCAAAAGTACAAGTTAGCCCTGGTAACTTCAAGTCTGCCTAAAGGAGGGAATTCAACTCCTTGGAAAGGCTATATAAAGGAGCAATTCGACCTCATTTGACACTCACTCACCAAGAAGTTCGATCTCAAGAGAAAAAGTTCAATCTAGGGCAAGGAGAGACAAGGAAGAAGGAGCAAAGGTCTAGAAGGCAAAAGCAATCCAAGAAGACAAGGAAAAATACGTTTTTCGGCTCTCTCTCTCTCTCACGTGCGAAAACTCGGGTTTCCGCAGCTACAGAGGAGGCTGAAATTGCAGATCCGAGTTGCAGTAGGACGAAGTATAGTCTCTTGTTGGAAGGAATAATTACCCTATAGTGATCTCATTGTCCTTGGTTGGCGTTGTCTTGCTCAAGGAAGGTCTTAAAAGGAGGTTGGATTAGGGTTTTCGCAACAACTTCAAGGGCTGAAGTTGTAGATCGAAGAAGCAGTATCGAATTTAGGAGGTCGAAGTTGCAGTTTGAAGCTGGTTGGTGCTAGATCAAGACTTGTCAGGAGGGTTGACTTTGTACTAAGAGAAGGACTTGGTATATGATTGGTTCTTTGTTGTCTCATTGGAAGCAAATTCTATAAGAAAAGAAGAGTTTACCGGTTTTCCGCTTGGAGGGGTTTTGCCTTGGCGTAGAGCCTAATTTCTGTGTCCATTGTTGTTATTGTTTTTGTTCTTGATATTTGTTTGATGAAAATATGTAAATCAAGAACTTAAGAAGAATAATAAAGTTCACAAACAAGTATTAACGTTAAAGATACTTTCTATAATAAGTTGCCACCTTGAATTTTCCAACATGGAATTAGAGCTAAGGTGAACAAGAAGGCAGCTGGAAGGATAATCTTGTGGACACAAAGAAAGGTTTGCTTGTCAAGCGAAACCATTTGTGAAAGAAAATAAGTAGAAGACCTATTGATCTAAGAGGAGGGTTTCTACATTAAAGAAGATCAAGACTACATCAAGGGAAGGCTTGAGAGGAAGACTACAAGAAAGGTTGTTTCTTGAAGGAGATTTGAAGGGCATCTTTGAAGGAAGCATCAAAAGGGTCTTGGTATCATTCATCAGTCTTGAAAGCTATTGTTGAAGGAATCCTAGGGAACATCTTCAAGGACATCAAGAAAGGTTGAAGACATCATGAAGGAAGAGGAGAATCTTGCTTATCAAGCAAGTATCATATTATTACTCTATATCTGAATCTACTGGTCATATGGGTTCTTTTTGCAAGGAGAGCAATAAACTCGTTGGAGCATCAAATTACCTAGCATGGAAGAAAAGGATTGACCTGACACTGATAGAGCATGAGGTAATGGAATATGTAACTAGGGAAATCACTAAATCTAGCTAAGAAAAGACTCAAGAACTAGCAAAGTACAAGGAAGGGGAAGTAAGGGCACAAAGGATCATAGTTGAATCAATCAAGGATCCTCTTGTTCCGTTTGTTGCAAATTTGAAAACTTCCAAGGCTATGTATGACAAGCTAGTGAACTTGTACTCTGTAACTACATCAGGACAAAATATGTCTTTGCCAAATAAACTATACAAGATGAAGAAATCAAAGGATGAGGACATGGCATCCTTTCTAATGAAGATATCTCAATTAAGAGATCACTTGCATGGGCTTGGAGAGACCATTTATGATTCAGAAATGACCATCTGTGTATTAAGTGCATTACCATTACAATGGAGCAATTTGCAACAAGCATATACTCTTAGAAAGATTCAACTCCCTTTGATGAGTTGTGGGCACAATGCATTTGGAAGAATCAAATCAAGAAGCTAAAGAAAGGAAATTTCGGGTAGTCCAAGAAGAAAGATATGTCCAAGGTTCAATGCTTTAAGTGCAATGAATATGGACACTATAAGAGGGACTATCCAAGCCAACAAAACAACAAGAGAAAGGAAAGAAGTGAGGCTCACATAGCTGAAGAAATGGGAGAACCTTAGAGGAAGCCAAAGAAAGAAGATGTGAAAGATCCCTACTATTAAAGAAGGCATCTTGTTCGACAGGTTCCTTGTAATGTTTGTCTTTCCTTTAGTACAATATGCATTGTTGTTTACTTTAGAAGAGTCTTGATTTTGCATAACATCATAAAGAGAAGCATGTGATAGTAGCATATGTAGAGTTTACTTGGTTAAGTTGTTTTGCAGGAATCATCTAGTCTTTAAGAAGATGGATAGACCATTTTGCATACTGTTCATCCAGGCATTATCTAACATTATGTTAGAGGTAGTCATCTGGTTAAGTTTTTTTGCAGGAATCATCTAGTTTTCAAGAAGATAGATAGACCATTTTGCATATTGTTCATCCAGGCATTATCTAACATAATGTTAGAGGTAGTCATCTTGCTAAAGTGGATCATCATGATCCTGTAAGAACCATCATCTTGGAGGTTCCTGCGAGAAGCATTATGACAAGGTTAGTATACATTCCATGTAATGTGGAAACAATACTTTTGAAGGGATGAAGGAATGCAATGGGTTAGGTTGCAGGCTCATTGTATAGCTATATGATGGAATAAGAAGCATAGGAACACACATTGAAAATGACTCTTGGATAAGATTCATGGGAGAAGAATCTTGTAACATGCTTTTTATGAGTATGTAAAAGAAGAATTTGGCTTACTAAAGGATGAATAAAGAATTAGGACTTTCTCTAGATTATATAGAATAATGATTAACATCCAATATAATCTTTGGAAGAAAAAGTTCTAACTTGGTAATCGAGTTCAATCCTTGGGCACTTTGATGCATGAAGGAGGATTCATATGGCGATGGACCATGAGGATGTTGATTGGATGAGGTGATCTGGATGAGGTAAGTCTGATTTTAATTATTGTTGGTTATTTGGTTAACATATGATTTTGCTACCTAGAAGAATACTGCAAGAATACATGATGACAATTGAGGCAAGTTCAACTGTATAAATGGAAATGTATGAAGAATATTGAGGGAAGCTCAATACTCAGTACCTAGCAACTGTGTAGTTAAGATGTGCCTATCTAGGGATTGAAAGGTAGCACTGTGAGAAGATAACTTGTAGGTCAAAGGAGATCACTTTCATGAGGAAGCTATGACCAACTTGAAGTTTGGAAAGGCTAAATGCAGTGCCTTCTTCTATGATGTCGAAAATGAAAGTGATGAGCAAGAAAGATGACCCAGATCCTGTCACAAGATTGAAGAGTGAAGATAGCTTCATGATACCTTGAAAGGATGTAGGATCGATATGATGAGATGTAGAGAAAAGAGGGAGCCGAACAACTATGAAGAATTGGTAGCTGATACTTTTATGAAGACAAGCTAGAGAGCTTGTGGATATGGCTTCCCAATTAGAAAGGAAGTCATGAATCTCCTCTAGATTTGAGAGGGAGTAAAGAAGTCTCCTTGAATAGGAACAAGGATCTATTCTCTGATTAGAAAGTGTTAAATTTTAGGTATGTTCTATGCTTAGAGCAATTTATTTCAATTTTCACACTTAGCTCAATATCTTTTCCAGATTAGCAATCACATCAGCATTAAAGTAAATTGCAGATAGAACATAAACATAAATTGCAGAAGACAAGCCAAGACAAGAGGGCACAAGATGTGGTGCTAGCCAGGGACAAACCCCAATGTGGGGAAACCCTTGATCAATTCTTCTTATATGTTCTTCAATAGTTCAGCAGAGAGAGAGAGATAGTACGTTTACAATAGAAGTCAACACTTTGACTTATCTAGATAAGAGCATAGATCATCTCTAGGAAGATGATACATGAGATCAGTTGAAGACATACTGCTTCAACTGATTCTACAAGGTGACTCCTTCACCTATTGTTGTGCTGCATTTCGTCATCATGTTGCACCTCACCGTGCTGCGCCATGCTGTACCCATCATCACTACACTACACCTCATCGTGCTTCATTAATCATGATTGTACCCATCACTGTACTGCATTATGTGCCATTGTTGCACCATGTTACCATACTGACCTATGTGTTAGTTGCATCTTGCTTGCTTGTTGTCCCTAGCTTGCTTGTTGTCCTTAGCATGCTTGCTGTTGCATGCTCGCTGTCCCTTGCATGCTAGCTGTAACATTGCATGCTTGGTGTATTCGCTGCTAAGTACCATACAAATGTCCCAATGTTAGTTAGTTGTCCCTTGCATGCTGCTCTCCTTCGGAGACAAATGCTCTGGTTGTTCCGACAGTTCTCGGCTGTTCCAGCTGTTCCCGACAATTCCGACAATTCCAGCAGTTCCCGACAATTCCAGCAGTTCCGACAATTCCGGTTGTTCCCGGCAGTTCCGGCTTCTGCCCTCTGCATCAACTTTCCTGCCTGTTGCCGCAGTTCCCAGAAGTTCTGGTAGTTCCAGTAGTTCTTCGACAGTTCCGACAATTCGGGCTATTCCCGGCAGTTCCGGCTTTTCCCGACAGCTCCAACAATTCTAGCTATTCCCGACAGTTTTGGCTGTTCCCGACAATTCCGACAATTTCGGCTATTCCTGGCAGTTCCGGCATTTTCAGCAGTTCCGACAATTCGGTTGTTCCCGACAGTTCCGACAGTTCCCAGCAGTTCATGCTATTCCCAACAGTTCCGGCAGTTCCAGTTTCTGCCATCTGGATTAGGGCAGTGTTATCCCTTAGGATCTATCCTCCTACTAAAACCCAAAGACAAGTAGAGAGGAAGAGATTCCAAGTGTGTTGAAATGACTTGAAGGCCACCTCTATTTATGCTTGAAACGTTGAGCACAAGTGGGGTTTATTTGGTTGCTGGCCGACCTTGACGAATTGTCCCACAACAAAAATAAATTCATATCTCCATGAATACTTATCGGAATCGGATGATCTTTAGATCAATCCTACACCTCTCGATGAGAGGGATCAAAGAAAAATATCAGCTTCCATTAATAAAATGACCCACATGGAATTTGGCCCTAGTTGCCAATTTTAACAAAAAGAGAATAGGGATATCCTCTCTGGTTGAGAGGGAGTGGTATTGGACATCACATGTGCATTCTCTTTTTTTGGTGATGAAAAGGGAATGATGGAGGATTGGATAAGCATCTATGGTTTCCTTGAGGATATAGAATCCAAGAAAGGAAAGGTACCGACACTCTTTGAGGATAGGGCAAGTATCCAAGAGAAGAGTGGTCGAAGAAGACCAATATTCTTTGAGGACTTAGGATTGTAGATCCAAGATAAGAATTGTCCTAAAAGGACATACCTTGTGAACATTTAGATGGGATATGTGCCTTGTAGAGGTAGTGTGGTATCACATTTAAAGTCTCCCGAGTCCCAACATAATGCTCTCAAACAAAGTTGAGTTTGTCAAGTTAGGCCTCGGTGACGGTGTTGGTTATATTGTTGATGCTTACAGTTGGCTTATCAACCCGACTCTTCTTATGAGAACTCTTCCATTTGAGAATGATGTTGTACTGGTTGTACAATTATGAATACCTCCCTAGTAAAGAGGGAGTGTTGAAAAATGTAACTAGTTTCGGTCTTCATAATTGTTGTACTCATTTCAATATGTATCCTATGTAACAAACAAAAGAAGAAAAGAAAAAAGTTATTATTATTAAAACATGTGTTTCATGCTTCTTATTGATGGTCTTCTAGTAAAAGGCATGTTCTTCATGCTTCTAGGGTTTATTAGGTCTTAGGATTTATTGTCATGAGTCAAAGGAGTCAACATCATGTTTATAAGACCCTTCCAGGGAAAATGTAATTGGAAAAAGAATTATTTTTTAGTCTAGAAAGCCTTGGAAACTCCAAAAGTACAAGTCGGCCCTGGCAGCTTCAAGTCGGCCTAAATGAGGGAATTCGACCCCTTATAAAGGCTATATAAAGGAGCAGTTTGACCTCATTTGGCACTCACCAAGAAGTTTGATCTCAAGAGAAAAAGTTCAGTCTAGTGCAAGGAGAGACAAGGAAAGAGTGAAGGTCTAGAAGACAAAAGGAATCCAAGAAGAGAAGGAAAAATATGTTTTTGGGCTCTCTCTCACACGTGCGAAGACTATGGTTTTGCAGCTACAAAAGAGGTCAAAATTGCAGATCTGAGTTGTAGTAGGATGAAGTAAGTCTCTTGTTGTTGGAAGGAAGAATTACCCTATAGTGACCTCATTGACCTTGGTTGGAGTTGTCTTGCTCAAGGAAGGTCTCAAGAGGAGGTTGGATTAGGGTTTCTGCAGCAGCTTCAATGGCCAAAGTTGTAGATTGAAGAAACAATATCGAAGTTGGGATGTCGAAGTTGTAGTTTGAAGTTGGTTGGTGCTAGATCAAAGAAAGGCTTGTTGGAAGGGCTGACTTGGTACTTGGAGAAGGACTTGGTATAGGATTGGGTCTTTGTTGTTTCATTGGAAGCAAATTCTATAAGAAAATAAGAGTTTACTTGGTTTTCCCCTTGGAGGGGTTTTGCCTTGGTTAAGAGCCTAATTTCTGTGTCCTCTGTTGTTGATTCTGTTCTTGATATTTGTTTGATGAAAAGATCTAAATAAAGAATTTAAGAAGAATAATAAAGTTCACAAACAAGTATTAAGGTTAAGGAAAATTGTATAACAAGCTACCACCTTAAATTTTCCAACATTTTCAACCCATACACATGAGAATCTTTCCCATGTACCTCAAAGCCTTAAGGTTGCTCAATATACACCTCCTCCTTAATCACCCCGTTGAAGAATGCATTCTTCACATCCATTTGATGTATCCTCCACCCCATCTCTGAAGCACTAGACATGATTGCTCTAATTGATGCGTATCCAAGGACAGGGATGAATGTCTCCTCGTGATCCACACGTTCTTGTTTGGAGAACGCTCTCACCATGACCCTTGCTTTGTACTTCTTGACATGGCCATCAATTGCATGTTTATCTTATAGATCCATCGAGAAGTGATCACTGATTTTCCTTCATGCCTCAACACTATGTCCCACACATCATTCCTAATGATGGAGCTATACTCCTCCACCATGGCATCCGTTCAGACTTGCACATCTGAAACCTCCTCAAAAGTAGAAGGCTTAGACTCATTGATGCTACTCGACAAAGCCAAATAATTGGAAACCTCATTGGTGGTCAACTCTACTTGAAAGTGTTGTTAGGAGCCTCCACATGCTCCTCAACATCCCTCAAGGTCTACTTAGCCCATCACAACCTTTTCTTGGTAAAGGTCGAAGGAACATCTCGTTCCTTCTCCAGATCTACAGGATATGTCCCTGTTATTGGTTATGTTGGTCCCTACTTAGCCTTAGGAGCCTCTTGCTCCCAATTCTCTACCCCTGTTGTCTTTTTTCATGAGACCTTCTAAGGGTCCTGCCCTTATCAAATTTGACATCCCTATTGACGATAACTTTCCTCTGTCTTGGAATGTAGACTCGGTAGGCCTTTGAGACCTTCTTGTAGCCCACAAATATTCCCCTTTCTAACAAGGGGTCCTACTTAGTCATTCTCTGTGTGGGAACTTGGACATACACTTGACTATCGAAGATGCGTAAATGGCTCACATCTGATTTCACTCGTGTAAACATCTCCTCAAGAGTCACGTCCTCCAATAATTAGTGAGGACTCCTATTTTGCACATAAACAATTGTATTGTAGGTCGTCGCCCACAAAAACATGGGCAACTCCTGGTCATAACTCATTACCCTTGTTGCCTCCATTATGGTCATATTTTTCCTCTCGACAACCCCATTTTGCTGAGGGTTGTAAGGTAATGTGAGCTCCTTCCTAATCCCTACTGCCCTGTAAAAATCTTTGAACTCGTTGGAGGTATATTTTCCCCCATTATCTGATCTCAATGCCTTAATCTTCTTCTTGGTCTGATTCTCATCAAGAGTTTAATCTCCTGAAACCAACCGAAGACCTCAACCTTGGCCTTCAGGAAGTAGGTCCAAGTCATTGAATGTCGCAAAGTACAAAGACCTTATGAGTGACTCCACAGACATAAATGTCTAAGTGCATGAAGTCTAGCAGTTCCTTAGACCTGGTTGCATTGTGAGGAAACATGGCCTTGGCTTGCTTACGATGCACATACCCTTTGCACACTCCTTGTTGCTCCACTGTTACATCTAGAAAACCTTTGACCATTTTCTGTAACATAGGAAGAGGGGCCTGTAGTGTAGGTGTCCCATCCTCTTGTGCCAATGCTCACTCTGGCTGTGACTTTCATGTATGAGAGCCTTCACTGGTTTCCCTCTCAACAGATAGAGATTTTTCTCACTTCTCCCAATAAGTCGCCTTTTACTAGGATTTGTTCCTTTCGACCCAACAACCACTTCACGTCCCATGATGCTCACTTCCAGTCCTTTGTCTTCCATGGCCAAAACTGAAAGGAGATTCTTCTCCAAACCTAGTACGTACAATGCCCCTTGCACCTCCATGATACCTCCTGAGTCCATTTGAAACTCAATGCTATCACTGCCCTCTACTACATACTTGGTATTATCACTGTCGACAAACCAGGCACCTCTTTTGACGGTTCTAGAAAGGCATAACACCAAGGCAAAGTTTTTCTTGAACTTCACAGCCAACTCATCCATTTGTGTAGCGGTTGTTTTTCACTTGCTTTTCTTCCTATTTGGACATTGACTAGTAAAATGCTTGAACTTATGACATGCAAAGCACTTGACTTTGCTCATGCCCTTCTCTTTTTTACCCTGTGAATGCCCACCTCCACTGTGGTTTTGCTTGTCCTTCACTTTGTCCTTTTTTGCTTGTGCAACAAGAGGAAGCTCCTCTTTCTCCTCATCGCTCTTTCACTACCCTCTGGTGAATGAATATTCCTAGATTTCCTTCTGGATGAAATCATTCCATAATCGGCTCTAATCAGGAAGTTGTTTCCTAGCTAGGATTGTTGATTTCTAGTAGCATCGGATGTGCTCTAAGTCTCAAACCTTGCAGGGAGGCTTGGACACATGCATTCTCCAATACCCATTAATCGTTTTGGGACATTTCACCCTCGTTTTGGGACATTTCACCCAGAGACAGTTTTATTAAAATAATTAATTATTTTTAATGGGTCCCTAAGTCTAAACTTAGGAAATTAAAATAATTAATGGGTATTAATCTAAAATGTGGGTGAAACTTCTAGAAGAAGGCAAAGATCAAATCAATATGATCCTAGCCATTGATTAGGCTCTAATCTAGGTCGTTGATTGATCAATAAGAGGATTATAAAAGAAGGCTTGATGTGCACTTGGAGAACACACGAGAGGCAGAGACTCAGTTACCCAAGTAAGATCAATTTTCTCATTGGTCGAAGTTTCGACAAGAGAAAATCGAAACAGAGGGAGAGTTGCAGGTGGAAAAAAGAGCAAGGGTAATCAACATCAGTCGGGGGTGCAGGAGCAGAAGATGCAGAGCAGAGGGAGGACAGTGCAAAAGATGTGACGCAGAGGAGAAGATGAAGAGATAGGTTGACGCTTGGATTGCGCAGTCCTCACGTAGGAGCTAACACAATGAGAGGCAGAGGGGGCAGAAGGTCCTCTCGTGGATTAGAAATCAACCGAAAAGTGTTTGTAAATTTTTCTCTCAGAGATTCCTCTTCTATTTTACTATTTGTAACTTGTACATGAGACTTTTGTTTAAGAATAATAAAGAAACCCTCATTTGCTGCCTATGTTTTCCCACATTGGGTTTTTCCAGGGACGATTGTCCAAAAATAACTGTGTCATCGTGGTTATATTTGTGCCAGTATTTTTCTTTGCATTTACTTTCCGTAGTATTTTAATTGTTAAGGTTGCAGTAGAATATATTTTGATATTTGCCTTAAGAACACTATGAATAACTTATTTTTGAGTCAATAAGTAGAAGAAATAATATTTATCACTGCAGTTGGATTTATGTTTAGAATTTTTCACATGGTATCAGAGCCGAGGTGAAGCAAGAGGAAAAGAGCCGGAAGACCCAGTGTTGAAGGAAGAAAGGAATTCGAAATTCCTGCAGAGGCAATAATTCAAATCTCTAAAGGGTTTGCATAGTCCAGGGCAGGGGGGCTAGATTTTCATGGTAATGCTCTCTCTAAGTGAGTCGACAAAGAGGTAAGATTTCCAGATCAAAATTTGTCAGCAATAGAAGGAACAACGTAGCAAAAGATTCAGCGAAGAGGGGTTTCTGTGGTGGGATGCAGTTTTTCCTGCAACAGTTGCTAGGGCAGGGTAGCATCAAAAACCATTTGAAAAATAACACAAAGATGGATACTCAAAGTGTCTCAGAGTTGTCTTCCAGATCAGAAGAAGAATTCGCATGCTTTGCGAATTCAGCGTCAGCAGATGTTTGGTACATTGATAGTGGGGCTTTAGCTCATATGAGTGGAGTACGAGAACATTTATTGAGCTATCAAGAAGAACAAATGGACTTCCATATTACTATGGGAATTAGAACGAAGTGTACTCCAGTATGGAGAGGCACCATAGCATTTCAGACGGAAGCAGGGACCAACATCCGAGCCACCAATGTTTTGCATGTGCCAGGATTAGGAATGAATATGATTTCAGTGTCCCAGTTACAAGACAAGGGGTACGATGTATACTTCATAGGAAAGAAAATATACGTCAAACATCCAATCTAGAAGAAGAAGAGACAAATTGGGACTCGAAGCAACAAATTGTATAGGTTGCAGTTTGAGTCTCCAATGGCACTGATAGGGATCAACTATAATGGTGAAAAGGAACGAAATGAATTATGGCACAAGCGAATGGGACACTTACACCATGGAGCACTAAGGATGCTCAGAGAGACTGTTACATGAGTACCAACCCTTAGTAGTGAGCATGATGAATTATGCAGAGGATGCGTGCTAGGAAAGTACGCTAATGCAGTTTTTTCGAGAAGTAACAATAGAGTAGAATGTGTATTGGGATTGGTACACTCAAATATCTGTGGTCCAATGTCCACAAGAGCTCTTAGTGGTGGCGAATACTTCGTCACCTTTATTGATGATCACTCTAGAAAAACCTGGATCTATTTCTTAAAGACCAAGGATGAGGTTTTTGATTGATTTAGAGAGTTTAAGGTTCTCGTTGAAAATATGACAGGGGAAAAGATAAAGGTATCGTGTTCAGATGATGGTGGAGAATATACAGGCAAAGACTTCATAGATTTCTGCGCAAAGGAGGGCATCAAAAGAGAGTGGACAACTCCATATAATCTGAATTAGAATGGAGTAGCAGACCAGAAAAATAGAACTATTGTTGGGGTAGCCAAAGCTATGTTGTATGATCAGGATCTACCTAAGTTCTTATGGGCAAAAGCTTGCAACATGACGGTGTATATCCAAAATAGAACTCTTCATAGAGCATTGGGGAAGAAAACGCCTGAAGGAGTCTTCTCAGGGAAGAAGCCAGAAGTCAGGCATCTCAGGATATTTGGAAGCGTGGCATATTGTCACATTCCAGACTAGAAGCGTGTTAAACTGGATCAGACTGTAGAAAATGGGTATCTCGATCAGACTGTAGAAAATGGGTATCTCGTAGGATATAGCGAGACCTCAAAGGCATACATAATCTACATTCCTAGTAGTAGGAAGATTGTAGTGAGATGGGATGCGAAGTTCATGGAGGATAAAGCCTTCAGGAAATCTCGCGAGATGCCAGCATAAGGTCAATTAGTAGATGTTCCATTAGTCCAGCAGCAGTAGGGGTAGCAAGGAGGACAGGCAGGAGGAAAGATACCTGGATCGAGTACAATGACCAGTACCAGTATTTCCTCAGAGGGAGGAAATCTAGATAGTTCTTAGCAGATGGAACGACAGGATCAGGAGGAGGAGTTGATTGAGTCTCCCACCACCATGTGGTAGAACCAACAGGGAAGTACAATAGACACTGAGGGACGCATAGGAGTTTGTTGGAGCTCCTAGAATCGAGAAGAGGCAGCATAGACATCCTGACAGATACCAGGCCTTGGTAGCACAAGTTGAAGAACCCTCTAGCTTTCAGGAAGCCGTTCAACACCAAGTTTGGGTGGATGCCATGGTAGAAGAGTATAATTCTATCATGACGAATGATGTCTGGGAAGTAGTACCTAGACCAAAGGATAGATCAGTTGTAGGATCAAGGTGGATCTACAAGATCAAATATGCTGCAGATGACAGTATAGAAAAGTACAAAGCTAGGTTCGTGGCAAAAGGGTACGCACAGAAAGAAGGAATAGACTATGAAGAGACCTTCGCCCCAGTTGCCCATTATACCTTTATCAGATCCATTATATTCTGTGCAGCTCAAATGGGATGGGAGATTCACCAGATGGACATCAAGACAACATTCTTGAACGTGGTGATAGAAGAGAAGGTGTATATAGAACAACCCGAAGGCTTCGAAACTCATGAGAAGAGAACTCATGTATGCCGATTAAAGAAAGCACTGTATGGGCTCATGTAAGCACCCAGAGCATGCTATGGTCAGATTGATAGTTACTTGCAACAGTTAGGATTTGTCAAGAGGGATATTTATCCCAATCTCTACTATTTGATGGTAGAGAATGAGCCACTTATTCTGGTATTCTATGTGGATAACTTGTTTTTAACAAGGTCATCTAGGCTCATACAGGACTGCAAGAACAATCTTGAAGCAAAATTCAACATGAAGGATATGGAGTTGATGCATTATTTTCTAGGGTTGGAAGTTTGGCAGGAGAATGTAGAGATCTTCATTAGGAAAGGAAGATATGCTACAGAGATTCTGAAGAGATTCAAAATGCAGGATTGTCGACCCATGGCTACTCCCATGATCACCAATTGGAAGAAAATAGATGCAACAAGAGACAAGGAAGTAGAACCCACCTTGTACAGACAACTCATTGGGTCGCTCATGTATTTGGTCAACACTAGGTCAAACATTTGATTTGCTGTCAACATTCTTATTCAGTTCATGGTGGAACCGAAAAGGGTGCATTGGGCAGCAGTTAGACACATTCTTAGGTATGTGCGCAGCATAGTCGGATATGGGTTGAAATACTCCCGAGGGGAGGATGTCAGATTGAATGGGTTCACAGATGTAGATTGGGCAGGTAGTTCAGTAGACCGGAAAAGTACCTATGGGTATTGTTGCAGTGTTGGATCAAGAATGATATCTTGATGCTGAAGGAAGCATAAGTCGGTAGCTCTGAGCTCAACAGAAGCTAAATATATGGCAGTCAACACAACTATGTCCAAAGCTATATGGCTTAGAAAACTGCTTGTGAGTTCGTTCAGGAAAAGGATGGAAGAAACCAGGGTTTACTGTGATAATCAAGGTTGTGACGAACTTTGAGAATCCAATATTTCATGATCGATCGAAACACATTGATATCAGATGTCACTTTATCAGAGACTATGTTTAGCTTGGGGCAATACAACTGCAGTATGTCCCCACAAGAGTTCAAGTAGTAGACATACTCACAAAGGCTCTAGGAAGAGCTAAGTTTTTTCAGTTCAGAGAGCAGATAGGTATGGTAGAGAATCCGTTTCAATAGCAGAAACAGGGGATTTCTCAATTACTATGGTAGAGGGAGTTGCAATATGGATGTAATGTTGACAAATGGCAGTGTCAGCAGTAGTACAGATGTAGCATTTGCATAGTAGTTGGTGGGCAGGATGTCAGACATCAGCAAGCGCAAAGAAATATGTTACAAAACAGGCCGATGATTCAGCGGGTTGCATTACTAAAGCACATTCCTCGCTAAGAGGGAGCGTTGATTTCTGGTGGCATTAGATGTGCTCTAAGTCCTCAAACATTGCAGGGAGGCTTGGACACATGCATTCTCCAATACCCAAAAATTGTTTTGGGAAATTTCACTTGGAGACAATTTTATTAAAATAATTAATTATTTTTAATGGGTCCCTAAGTCTAAACTTAGGAAATTAAAATAATTAATGGGTATTAATGTAAACTGTGGGTGAAACTTCTAGAAGAAGGCGACTATCAAGTCAATATGATCCTAGCCATTGATTAGCATCTACTTCGGGCTGTTGATTGATCAACGAGAGGATTATAAGAGAAGGCTTGATGGGCATTTGGAGAACACACTAGAGGCAGATAATCAGTTACCCGAGTAAGATCAATTTTCTCACTAGTCGAAGTTCGACAAGAGAAAATCAAATCAGAGGGAGAGTTGCAGGTGGAAAAGAGAGTGAGGGTAATCAACATCAGTCGGGGGTGCAGGAGCAAAAGACGCAGAGCAGAGGGAGGACGATGCAAAAGTTGTGATGCAGAGGAGAAGACGCAGAGACAGGTTGACACTGGGACTGCGCAGTCCTCACGCAGGAGTTAATGTAGTGAGAGGCAGAGGGGGCAACAGGTCCTCTCTTGGATTAGAAATCAACCGGGAAGTGTTTGTAAAATTCTCTCTCAAAGATTCCTCTTCTATTCTACTGGTTGTAACTTGTACATGAGACTTTCACTAAAGAATAATAAAGAAACCCTCATTTGCTGCACTGGTTTTCCCACATTGGGTTTTTCCGGGGACAATTGTCTAAAAACAACTGCGTCATCGTGGTTATATTTGTGCCAATATTTTTCTTTGCATTTACTTTCCACAGTATTTTAATTGTGAACGCTGCAATAGAATATATTTTGATATTTGTCGTAAGAACACTGTGAATAACTTATTTATGAATTAACAAGTAGAAAAAATAATATTAATCACTGCAGTTGGATTTCTATTTAGAAATTTTCACATCCCATCCACAAAAGTGGTCCAATGCTTGGTGCATCCTTCTAGAGCTACTTTCACAACCTCTGAACCATTTACAACCTCCCCAACTGTTGAAAGCTCATCATGAGCTTGTTGGATCCTTGTGAGACAAGATGTTATGGTCTTTGATTTGATCCTGATGTTGTTTAAATTTTCCTGCAACACAATCTTCTTGTTTTCATTTGTACTCTGATAAAACCAATTAGGGTTACCCACATTTGACGTGCCATGCCCTTCCCCTTTATGTGAGGCATTATGTGATCCCTCACACCATCCAAAATTACGCCCATAACTTTCACATCCTTTTGATTGTGCTCAACTGCTTGGTTTGGATCTGAAGGAACCTGGATATTTGTGTTCACAAAATTCCATAAACCATTCATTTTTAAAACTATGGTTATCTCGTCCTTTTGTGGACTGATATTAATTGCCCCATCTAACTTGTCTTAATACCTCAAACTACTAAGTGATGCCATCTCACAAATCGACCTAGTAACTTGGCAACGAAACCCTAATTGCAAAATTAAAATATATTTTATTGCTATAAAAAGAAAAAATCCATTGCTACAAACCCCAGTGATCCCAAATTTCTCTTTAGAGTTCTTCTAGTGCTTTGATACCATGTTAAATCTCCTACTACCAACCAAGATTTAATTTCTCACAACAATTTTTATTCCCAACAATTTATTTATTTTGCCAAATAAATTTTGAATTGTTGAAAAATAAAATCACTAGTTTTTTCTTTAACTCTAGAAAATTAAATATGCAACAGAAATAAAACAGCGAGATCAATCACACATTACAACAGATAAACACCCACAATAATTCTCCTTCATCTATTAATATGGAAAATTAGGGTTTTAACCCACAAAGAATTTACAAAGAAACCAACTCAACCCCACTGGAATAATTCGGCCCACAGAAATTCGGCTGCTGGAAACTAAGCAATGAAGAAAATCGTCTTGGAGAAAATCAACCCACCTCTCATTAGTAAATCGACCTTTGTGCCTTACCCTCGCTCAGCGTCTGTGCACTCATAAATCGGCCGAGGAAAATCAGCCTCCCCAACAACTGTGCCTCTTCGCTTTAGCGATTTGACCTCTTCAATCTCCAAAAAATTAGCCTCTTGGGAACACTCTTGAAATTATCCCTGTATTCCCCTTCTTCCTCCTCAGTCGATTTGAGCCTCTCGCTCCAAAGAATTCACTCTCCTTGAGAAAATTGCTTTCCCAAAAATGTTGTAGCCACCTCTCTTCTTTGTTTGTGTCTTCACCTCTTCCTTAGGCTTTCATTTATAATCTTCATTAATCCCAAATCCCTAACCCTAATCTCCCTTCTAGAAGATCTAGGAGATCAATGGTTGAGATTATTTCTAAGTCACTTAAATAATTTTAATATTTATCGTTAGAAAATGACTTAATAGTCCACAATAATTAATTGACTTTAATTATTATACTTTTCCTAAGTTAGACTTAGGAAATGACTTAAATACCTAAAGAGGCAATAAATCATCTCCCACATGCTAAGACACCAAGCCTTTGTAGAGCTTCCAAAGCTACCACAAGCTTCAACCTACATCTTATCATTTTTGCTTATGCTTTTTCCGTTCTTTCTGTTGTGTTAACCTCTTAGGGCAAGTTTTTAGGGCCCTACGAACTAATAGGTGATAGATAACAAACAATTTGAAGATTGGGCCATGATACCTGAGGAAGATGGAAAGTGATGAGTATGGATTACCATGGGCGGGAAACATCAATTAGTGCCTCCTATTTGTGCCCTTGCTTGACAATGAAAGAAAGGCCTCAAAGAATGTCACATTGGATTAGGGGTTGGGGATAATTACCAAGGTGAAGCATGGGAATATGAATACAACCAAAAGTGGTCAATCATCAAACTCACCTTGTGATCCATACAAACATGCTCTGAAGCATGAAATGGTGGCACTTGATTACAAAAATGGTTAATGTACCTTGTAATTTATGACCCCCCTTCATTTGGTAAGTAAGCTAGATGTCACAAAGCATTTCCTTGAGCATAGATGGGGGGCCTTTGAGGCTAGCTATCTGTAGATCATATTGCGCTGTTGGTAGGCAAAGCTGAATAGAATTGGAGAAAAAAAATTTCTCTCAGGGGTCACACACTAGGGTGGATAACGTGGACCATCACTCAAATAATCATCTTGTTTTTTATTTATTTGTTATGAAGAAAATTCTTGAACTTTTGTTGGAAATATCAAAATTTGTGCATCACCCTTCACTGTCTACTAGTGATCAACATTATCTTGAATGGAAGGTCTGAATTTGAAAACAACTTCTACTTCATACTAGTGTTGTCAGAATTAGACTGGTTAGCTTCAAAAACCTGAACCTGAAAAATATTTAGACCAAAAAATACATAAAGCATTCAAATTTTGAAGAAAGCATATAAAATTCATGTGCATCCATATTACTCCAAGCCATTTTATACACAAGTATGCAAAGTTGCTCATATATATAGTGAGAGTGCATATAACCAAAATAACATCAATTGCAATCCATCTCTAAACCAAAATACACCAATAAAGAGGCTCTAAATGGCCTCTAGAGTCCAAAAACAATCATTATACAACAAATAACTACATATCATCGAAAACATCGCCCATAATTGGATCCTCATAATTAGTATCAGCCTCTTAGCATTAAACTAAGATAGAAAAAGCTTAACATGCCTAATTTGTGATTATCAATGATCTTGCTTGAGTGAAGGGTACATTTTCACTATGATAATGACAAAGGAGTTCTTCAATCAATGCAACCAAGATCAAGGTACACATAGGACTTGGTGCTCTCAATTAAATTCTTGTTCCATACCATCATACATGATAGAATCGAGTGGAAAAGTTGCAATCCTACTAATCTTGAAATCCTGTAAACTGTGAAGCTTGCTGAGTTTTGAATGGGATCTAAAATTCTACTTTCTCCATTTGAAGTCCTATGAGGTTGGAACCACTCTTAAACATCTGAAATAATTAAAGGTAATGCTAAAAATTTGAGTAAAAGCTGACATCAATGTTATCGGATATGTTGACCTTTAGGGAAGGGAACCAAATTCGAAATGGATTCAGATTCGACTAGATCCGCCCAAAATCTGTTTGATACTAGAGGGGGAAAGAGGGTCGTCAATCTCTCTAGCTTTGTTCTAATTCTCTTTCCCCCTCTAGTAAGAGGGTTGTCAATCTCTCTAGCTTTTCTTTTGACCCTCCGGTCTTTCATCTATTGGAGAAAGGTTTAAATTTGTCCCTTGCTCTTAGAAAGATCCCAGTCGATGATATCATTTGTGACATTGAATATGGTATTAGAGACTTACTGGATGCCACTAAAGATATCATCAGACAAGACTGCGTTGTTGTCCTTAGAAACGCAAAACTCCCCAAGAACAACATTAGAAAGCTTGAGTTTGACGCTCTCAAGTCATTAAATAGTAACAAGGATGTTGTTGTTCTCAAAGCCGACAGGGCTGGTGTAGTGGTTATTCTTGATAAAGAGGGCTACCGAAGGAAGATGTTGGACCACCTTTGTAATAGCAGGAGCTACAGGAAACTTAATAAGGATCCTTTGAAAAAGATTTCCAAAAGTGTGGCTCTTGCTATAAAATCCAGTAGCTTGGTTAGCTCATTCAGTCATAAGCTTATCGAAAGTAGCCCTCTTACCCCCAAAATCTATGGCCTTCCAAATATTCATAAGGGGCTCCTTTGAGACCCATTGTCAACACGATAGGAGGGACGACCTATCTTCTTGCTAAATATTTAGCACTGAAGCTTAAGCTCCTTGTTGGTCGTACAAAATCCTTTGTCAAGGACTCTGCATCGTTTGTCAATGAGTTAAAGGGTATTACTATTGATCCTGATGACAAGCTTGTGAGTTTTGATGTGGTCTCCCTATACACTAATATCCCTATCAATGAGGCCATTGAAGTCATTAAGCGTATTACAAATCCTGATACAGCTAGATTAATTTCTTTTCTTTTGATTGGGAATTCTATGAACAAACTTGTGGTGTTGCCATGGGTTCCCCCCTCTCCCCTATGGTGGCTAATCTATTCATGGAGGATTTTGAATCAAAGGCCTTAGCTCTTCTTGTCTTCTACCTAAGATGTGGAGGAGGTTTGTGGATGACACCTATGTCATCTGGTCCCATGGTAAGGAAGAGTTGGACCTTTTTTCCTTCATCTTAATAATCAGTTTAATTCCATAAAAGTTCACCATGGAATATGAAAGCAATGGTAGTCTACCCTTCCTTGATGTCCTCCTTTCAAGGAATGATGATGGCTCTTTTTCTCATTAAGTCTTTCAGAAGAAAACTCACACAGAGCAATATCTTCATGCTAATTCTCATCGTTTCCCGACTCAAAAGCTTGGTGTTTTCAACAATTTAGCGACTAGAGTGTTAAGAGTTTTTGATGATAACCATCCTAATGATGAGAAAGCACACCTCCTGAGTGTTTTCTTGAATAATGGGTATAGTAGACACCAATGTACTAAGGCTTTCCTCAAAGCCGAAAAAGGTCCTAAGGCTAAAATAGAACCCAAGGATCGATTTTCAAGTGTACATCTCCCTTTTATCCAAGGGACCACTGACAAGATTGCGAAGACCCTAAGGAAGCATAAGGTTCTTTCAACCTTTAGGCCTCTGAATACCATCGAGAGCTCCCTAAGATCTGTAAAAGACCCGGTGGACCCTAAAAATATGAAAGGTGTTTACGTTATCCTGTGCTTTGTGGGACTCCCTACATAGGTGAGATCGGTTGGTCAATTAATCAGAGGATTCGTGAGCACGCTCATGACATCAGGCATGGTAGGACCCGCTCCTCTGCTATGGGAGAACATGCTGGAAAAACTAAGAATCACATCTGCATTGAGGATGCCCAAGTCATTGCCAGGATTAGTCATTTCCATCATCAAAAATTCAGGGAGGCCTTTGAAATCCAAAAAGGGCCCACTAATATGAATAGAGACGATGGTTGGAATATTAGCAGAAGTTGGATCCTTGTCTTATCCTCCTAATCATTTTTATGTTTTTTTTGACTTTCATATTGCTATTCAATTTTGTTGTTGTAGGTATATGTATCTTCTTGTTTTTCAATCGAGACGGTTAATTACTGGTTTTTCATAAATTAAGTTTTATCGTCTGGGTCATTCTTAGCTCTTTTAATTATTTTTATCATCTTGTTCATTCTTAGATCCTTTATGTATTTATTTTATGTTAGACTTTGTTTATTTTCTTCTTTATTTTCTTGGTTCCTTGATTTATTTGTAGGGCCTTCACCCCTTATTTTATGGTTGACCCCGATTCATTAGTCTTTCTTACTTTGATTATTTTAGTTTGGATTTTATTTATTATTTTTTTCTTCTGATTTTTCAATAATTTATTTTGAGGGTCTTGACTCCATTTTTATTAATAGGGTCTTGACTCCGTAGTTATTTTTTGGCTACGCTCCTTGGTTGAGGTTTGACATTAATTGGTTGATTCCTTTTATTCTATATTTATTTTGAACCTTAATCTATTTCTTGATTTTATTTAACAAATTGGATCCTAATAATTAATGTTATAAATTAAATAATATTATTCATAAACTAACCGTTTATTATGGTTGTTATTTAAATTCGCTCCTTGTTTGAGGTTTGACTTTGAATATTTGATTCCTTTTATTCTATATATATTTCGAACCTGGACATATTTCTTGATTTTATTTAATATAATTGGATCCTAATAATTAATGTTATAAATTAAATAATATTATTCATAAACTAGTTGTTTATTATAGCCGTTATCTGAACTAAGGGTCTCTACACTGATCTTTATTTAAGCTGGTGCCGTGATCTACCTCTTCATCTTGTCCTAACGATGAACCACACTGGATGGTTCAAAACGCGTAGACAAAAATTCTCCTATGTGATTTCTACCATTTTTTTTCTTTTTTTTTTCTTATCATATATTTTATTAAAATGTTTAGATAAATATAACATAAATTATACATTTGAAATTATATATATTTAATTTTTTTATGTAAGTCATTTTTATACTTAAAATGTTGATTGGCTAAAATCTTTTTTTCCTCAAAACATAAGGAATCAAGCTGACAACCAAAGACTTGGAGCATTTGACAAGAGTAGAACTTTGCTCCTTATGTAACACCAATGCATTAGTTTATGTAGCTAGGTTTTGTCTACACATAAAGATGTAGATGCATGTCAAGTTCATTAAATCGTATCAAGAGAGATTAGGTAAGTAGCCATAAGTATTGTAACTATATATCTATATATATATATATAGATATAGCACCTATCGTTTCCTTGCCGTATCCAGACCCTGGATTTTCAAAAATATGACGGATCCGGATCCGGATCTGTATCAATATTCAAATCCTAGTAACTTAGATGTCCATGCATGGCTAGCCCCATATGCATGAGTAACAGGTGGCTGGCATGACATTTACTTGTAACATGGTGGTTGACATGCCCTCTATTTTTCTCTCTTACTTCCCACTCCTAATTTTTTGCTCAACTATGGAACAAAATACAATAGCATAAAGTGGAACACCTACTCCTCGTAGTGGCCCAGTATATAACATAGCTCGTTAGCCAATTAAGGGTAAGGTTTGGCTCCCTCAACCCTCAACTAGAGTTATGGATTTGAACGTTTTACAATCTTCTTCAATGTCCACATATGGCTAGCACCATATGCATGAGTAACAAGGGGTTGACGTGGCTTCTACTTGTAGCATGGTAGTTGACATGCCCTCTATTTTTCTCTCTTACTTCCCACTCCTAGTTGTCTGCTCAACTATGGAGCAATATACAACAGCACAGAGTGGAACCCCTCCTCCTAGTGGCCTAATATATAACATAACCCGATAGCCAATTAGGGATAAGGTTTGACTCCCTCAACCCTCAACTAGAGTTATGGATTTAAACCTTCTACTGGTTTCTTCAATGTCCACATGTGGCTAGCCCCATATGCATGAATAATAGGGGGCTGATGTGGCATCTACTCGTACCATGGTGGTTGACATGGTTGGCCAACTTTCAGGAGGCATAACTATTGCATATAAACTCCAATTGATGCAATTCTTGCACTGTTTGGAAAGGTCTTTGAGTGTAGAACAATATTCCTGCGCCAAAGCAGGGATGTTTTGACCCTAAAAAATGCCATTTAATGCCTAAAAATGACTTTGGAAGGTTTCAGACCTCAGTTCTCCAAACTAGGACCTGCCGGTAAAATTGGCCCTGCAAACCGATTCTTCCAATTTTTCCACTCTGAAAACATCGAGATAGATGACAAATAATACAGTGATCTAGATCATTGCTGCTGTTTTTGAACACTTTTGAAGAATTTTCAGCTTGTGGATTTGTCTTTATCACTGCTGATTTTGCTGATGTTGACTCATCTTCGCGCCTAAGTCTCCTCCTCCTTGAATTGCTGATTTGGAACTCTTTGCTCATGTAGGCTGATGTTGACCTTCTGCTACCATAGCATTTTGTATTGCTTGAATTTTTTTTCCTTCAAAAGGCCTTACTGCATGCTGTCTTATAATATCAAATTTGTCAATCATACTTTAATCACTACCATGCGTTGTTCAGATAAAGGAATACCTTTTTTTTTTTATAAGAATTGGTTTGTGCCGTGATATGAAAATGGTCTTCAATATAATCCTTTTCATCTTCCCACAATACATTCATTACATGAGAATTGTTGAACTTATTTTCACCATCTTCAGGCACACGTACTACTTGCTTAAAACACCAGATCCTTCCTTCCTAGCATTGCTTGATACCCCCTACACCAAGCAGAAAAAGAAAATGAGGTGATTTTTTTGACTTGAGAGGCACCTCTGAGGGTTTTGTTCTTCTGCATACTTTCCTTATCTTGTGAAAAGGCCCTCTTAACTCTGCAATTGTCTTGACTGAAAGGCCACCAAGAAGAAAAAGAAGATTGCTGTCCATGCTCAATTTTAACAGCCTTATTGCGTAGAATTTGAAACGGATCAGTCCTTTTATTGAACTTCTCTGTCATTTTATCAACTTTTTCAGAGATTGAATGAACTCTACTAATCTCTGCTGAAGGCTGAAAACTTTAGCAGATTTGGCTTCTATTAGCCTTGCAATGGAATTTCGATTTCTATTTGACGATAAGAGATTGTTTAGGGGAATCAGATGGAAGTCTACCTTCAAAAAGAAGGTTATGATAGTCTGATGGAGCACCGAGAAGTCCCAAAACTTGAGTATATGAGTATCATGGCATTACGGAACACCAAACAAAAATGTTAATATAAATTTTGTAATCATGCTTTAGTTGTTCAACCCAGTTATTTTCAGAAACATTGCTCTGTTAAGGGAGGGTGTTAGAATAAGTAACACTTAGTAATTATTATTAGAGTTCTAATGATAAAGTAGCACTAAGAGGGGTCAATAGTGTTGATGTTTGTTAATGATCCACATTAGCTATAAGTTAGTTAGAGTCGTTTAATAGGTTATTACATGGCATATACAAGAAAGCCAATGTTTTCAATGACTGCATTAATAAATAGATATATTATTTTATCTTGTATCTCTCATGTTATAAGTGGTGTATCTCTAGGTTTAATACATCTTAATGTGATATACGAGTTTAATTGAATTTGAAAATATTGATAGGTCAATGGTACTGTAAAAAATACACATAAAATGAACTGAGCATGGGTAGTGCTGAAGTGGAAGGGTTCCTGAGAAAGCCATGAGAGAAAAGTCCATACCATAAGAGACTGAAAGTAACAATATGGAGGTCCAACGCTAAGAATGTTGTCTTCCTGCAGCTCCTTTAACATCCAAGGCTGACAAGAACCGGTCAGGTGCTAGGGAGTCTGCACAGTCTGACTGATTTTGTCAAAGAGATGTGGTCTCGACTCTCGAGGCCTCTTGTGCCCGGAACTATCAAGAGGCTGAAAATTTGATTCATAGTGTCTGTGAGGAGCAAATTTGAATATCTTGCTATACAGTAGCTTCATTAAAGTTAGATCTACAGCTATTTCAATGTGTATCTAGCAAAACTAGCATGGATGACTACATTTAACCAAAAAATCAGAAACATCTGGGAATACTAGCAAATCAGAAAGTTGTCTTGGCTGCCTCTATTTTTATTATCAATGTCTATATCTGTGAAGTAAAATATGACTGGCTGAATTGTCTACTTAGCCATGTTTGTTTTGAAGTTTTTGCATTTCATGGAACCTTAGGCATCATGTGGCCAACTTGTATATTCTGTATCTTTTTTATTATTATTATTTCTACTAGATTGAAGCAAGTTCCTTTATTCATGTGGCATTTTATTTATTTCTGCTATAATTTTATTCTATGGCTTATCTATTATATCTTTGAAAGCTCCTGATTTTACAGTGAAATTTAACCTTACATATGGCTCATAAATACATTTAAATGGTAAATTCAAGGCATTTCCAGTGATTAATCTCTTACCTCTGGTATACCTTGGCTTTATTTTCTAGTGTTCAAAGTTCATGTATCTTGGTAAAAATCACGACTTTCTATCATTGCTAATGTCAGCATTGTGCTACACTCTCCAGGATCCTTTTGTGGACATGCTTGATGACACCATACGTGAGGCATTGAAGGTTTTACTTGGTAGGATTTGCCGAAGCATAAGTTTTAAGACTTCAACATTTTCAAATATAAATTAGTGCTTGCAAATTGTTTGATTTTCTTGATATTTTTGTGTTGCAGATACGAGGAATCATCCAGTTCTAATTCACTGCCAGAAGGGAAAGGTGCATTCTCTTTTATGCTCACACCTTATTCATGACTCTCGAAATCCACATATTGTTTATGCCTTTATCTACATAAGTTGGAAAACCTTAAAATACAATGCTCAAATTCTGCAAAATTGTGCAGCGCCGTACAAGTTGTCTGGTAGGATGCTTGCGCAAAATACAGAATTGGTGCCTTGCAACAGTGTTCGAGGAATACCAACGTTTTGCTGGAATGAAAACTGAAGTGTTGGATTTGCAATTTATTGAGCAGTTTGATGTATCTTTTGTGAAAGAATATGGTTATTCCTTGATGCATCCTCATGCTTCTGAAGTGGTAATTGTTTAGGGAACCTCTGAAGCATTAAATTATGGAGTAACAAACCATGTTGGAATAGGGAGATCAAGAGAAAATAGATTTCTTTTCAAACGGTATAGAGGATTAGAGCTTTTTATAAAACACAAACCAAAAATGAAACACCATTTTGAGCTGTTGTATATGAGTGCCATCGCCTGACAATCTATTGTTGGGATGGAAGGTTGGCTCCAAAAATAGTGTATATGGAATTCGTCTTTAAGAAGGATGTGCAGTGCCACTGCATGATTCAGAGGAGAATACTTTCCTCTATCAATTTTAACGCAGATATCTTGTTTTTGGTTGCCTTATTGACTAGTCTGACACTCCTACACTACAATTATTTAAATATTGAAATGTACTATGGTTTTTATACTGGCTCTCAAATTTCACATTCATTCTAGAGCAGCTTTATGTTGTCACTCGTTACAGAATATACTCATAGTCCGTTGATTCTTGCAGCCCAATGTCATAGTTTGATTACAAACATGGATGTTAGAAATTCAAAAGCGAGGAGATCACTAACTGGACACATTGTGTAATTTTCCTTTTTATCTATGGAGAGATTGAATAACAATTTACAGGATGAAAAAATATTGAATGCCAGTTTTGTCATATTCAGGCACTTTTTTGATGATAGGTGGAGAGGGAGGGAAATAGAAGAGACCGAGAGATTTGATTTCTTGAACATTTTGGACTGGTTTAATGAATCCTGTTAGTATTCCTTGCCACATTGCTTAGGATTATTTCACAGAAGCATTTATAAGAGTTGCATTCTTCTTGATGACTTAAAATATGAGCAGATTACTGGTCACTCGAAGTGGCTTTTTGTTTTTCCTCCATGTAGCAACTTCCATTTTTAACTCAGAAGATACTGACGGAATAGAATACCTTTTCCTCTCTGAAAAATAGTTAAATCCAGCCACCTCTTCTTTATGGGTTTTAAATATATTATTTTTAAAATTTGGGATTGGGGATATTACAGTAGGCCTCAAAGGTTATTCCAGGGTTTGAAAACTTTACTGGGTGCCCAGTAAGGTTTTGAAATGACTTATTTTCATGGTTGGTGTACTACATTTTAACGAGGTTTTGAGTCAAAGGTTTTATTGATAAATATTTTCTCCAGCAAGGCTTTGAAAATTATTATATTAATTTTAAAAACAATTTATATCGTTGTTTTTAATAGTTATATAATTACATATTATTTTCAAGTCTTTAATATGTTTTACTGAACAGTTCTTGAATTAAGTGGTGAAGTTGTGTCCAATTTTCACAAATTAACCACAGACGTAAGTTACACAATTTACAAAATTACAAAATATGTGGCTAATTGAGCTAGTTTCTGTAAGTATGAAAATGATCGTTGCTGAAAATATAAAATATTTTATAGGGTCCTATTACTTTCAAATTTAAGCCAACCAACAAAAATAATTTTATTTGACCCCGTAAATGTTGGTCTGTTTAAAAATAATGGTCGTCCAACAAACAAAAGTGTTTGCCCTTATCATTGGAAGATGGTTTTCATGAGCATGATGTTCTTATCATTGGTATTCAAGGTGGTTTTTATGAGAATTTTCCCAGCGCTATTGTCTTTGTCTTGCATAACTAACATTGGGAAAACATTTATCCATCATAACTACATGTAGCACACAAAATTGGACTTTCTGTGAAATTTGTGAGCTAAATGCCTTATGATGAAGATGAAGGCAACTATTATGTTTATCTATTATTTCATGGAGATTTCTCTCTGATCTCTCTATAATCCAAGGTTAATTCTATTAAAAACAGACGTGCATAATTATAAAATTTATTAAATTGGTTTCTTGGACTTCACAAAATTGAAAATCCTGAAGATATTTAATTTGAAAATATGTTTTTTTCTTAATTTATTATTTAAACTTGAAATGGTAAGTAGATGGTAGTTTTCCTCATTGGCAAGAGGCTAAACTGCATCTGGGTGAGGCACTCTCCTTGTTTCATGCATGGGGCTAATGCAGTTAACTTTTGAAAAGCACAATTATTAGGTAGGTTGCCTCAATGATAGCCTATTGGGATATTGGCTTTCAATGAGATTTTGTGGTATGCTCAAACTACTTTATGGTCTTGGAATATGATGCAAAACTGTTTTTGATTCACTGAGTTTGTTTTCCTTGGACGTAAAGAAACAAGTTAATGATCTAAAACCTAGACACATTTGGCTTTATGAACCACAAAAGGCTAGAGTTTTTTTGCACACAATGTAGTTGCATCTAGAGATTATATCAAGAGAGACAAGATGAGTGTTTTTGATAAAGGAATTTTGGAGTTGCCGTGAGGATGCCTTGCCTCCCATTCTTCACCCTATGAAACATATACTTTGAAATTTTCTAATTTTTAGGATAAAAATTCTGAACTGTAATTCTATAAATTATATATCATCTGTTGAGTATGTTGTCATTGATGTCAAAGCGGGTGCAGAATATCGCCATTGTTGTCCTCAGTATGTTGGCATGCATGGATGCAATGATGTATTGATGAAACCCTATCTCTAGGGTTTGGATCTCTTGGAAGATGATCATGACCCGCAATTGTTGGAGATTTTGAAGAACCAAATCAATGAATTGGTTTTGGAGACCATCACCATTGGATTTTCTTCATCATACCGATTTTGTTGATACGTGGAGTGCTTCGTGGGTCCTCACTGTTTGAGAGATATGCTTGGTCGAAGTTGAAGCCCCATCCTAGTGGTCAAAATCCCTAGTAGTGGATGATGTGGCAGAATATGATTAGTTGGCAATTCATGAAGTCAAAAAGGACTTCTTGTTAAAATCAGTCAAATATGTTTGGCTAAGATATGTTATTGAGGGATTAAATTTAATTCTTGTTGCGGATAAATTTAAATTTAATATGGTCCAAAATATTGGAGGTAACATTTGGGACTAAAAAATTAAATTTAAATTTCAAATGTTTTCCCTCTTACTTTGGCAAGTGGGCCTCACTAGAAACTCTCCACAAATCTAGATAAATACCTTATCTTCCTCTCAATCAATGTTATGATTAGAACGTACATCAAAGGAACTCGCGCTATCTGTTCACCTACTTCGCGGCTTGTTCAATTTTGAAAATAGCATCGAGGGAAGTCAATGTTTGAAAAGTTATAGGTTTTTGGGGCCGTAGTCTAACTCGCTGGAGGAATTGCCTGGAAAGTTATGGAAATTCCGGTCATATTTAGAGAAAATCCAGCAAGGATTTTTGTAAATCCAAGTTGTTAAAAACTTAAAAATTTTAAGTGTTCTAGATGTTTTTAATGGTGCTGAATCTATTTTCACCATAAAAACACGATTCAAACACTGTCTCTACAAGATTTTTTGAAATTTTTTTGCCTGGATTCTGGCCACTTTTGGCCGTCCGGGCAATTCCTCTGCCTCGGTAGACGACTCCGTTTTTGGCTATTGTTTCTGTTGGTGCTGGGTTTCATTGAACATGCCTTTGGAAGAGGACTTTATGGCCCCTATTAGCTGTGCCTTGTTTCCCTCTAACACAAACCTCATAAAACCAATGATGGATGGCCCGATTAGTTGCCCTTTCAATTATTTTTGGTCTTTGCGCTGAAATGAAAGGCACTGATTTGTGATTTTTGTTGGAGTTCTGTGACATTTTTTGGAGTGGATGGATCATGGTTCTCTGAGCAGATTTCGCTGGTTCAGTGGTTGAAAGTTCACTGTGTATCAAATCTTCTAGATTAAACCCTGAAGTTTGCACTTACTAAAGCGTTGCGACTCAGTGAACCCTTATGGACACAAACCTGAGCTTGCAATGGAAATTTAGAAAGATGTTAAGAGCTGATACCTGTTGCGTATGCATTACTGAAGGCTTCGACCCTCTTCTAAGGTTATCTGCGCAAACATAGAGGCCCAAAACTATGAACCAAGGCTAAGAAGATTTGTTGTTTGTCTCTGTGCAAATGATTTGTCAATTATGGAAAGATTCAGGATTATTTCAGAAGGCAAAGGTTTGTAATTCAATCAAATCAAATATACACAATAACCTAGTGCAAATTTGTTCTGCTTGAAGTGTTTCGAGCTAAACTCATGCATTGTGGATCATGATCTGGTCTGTATGGTCTATGATGGTCGAATAGTGTGATGTTGAAGAGGCACTTTTCTGGTGGGATCTAATCTATAGTCTGACTTGTTGAATTGTAGATCGAGATGACACAGTGTGTATGAGAATGCGTGACATTGATCCTAAGCATTGGGTCATGAATCTCTTGTATTTGTTCGTGCAGGTATATAATGACAAATAAGACTAATCCATATTGCAAAATCCTTGTTGACATAACACATTCAGAATGGAGGCCATTTTTATATGGCAACTCTGAACCCGATTCATTCAGACCATCTGAAAGAAATTAACTTGGAACCCTTTTTTTATTTTTCGTCCTTCCCTTTTTGAAGTCTTGCTTCTATACATTGGCAGGTCCAAGAATTGTTTGCTGAGATCAATGACTCTTTCTACCTGGAAGTTGAGACCCTAGATTCGATGCTAAACTTTACTATAAACTCACAGATCCAAGGCTCGTTTCTCTATGCAATTTTGAAATGAAGTTTTGCTTATCATTGGGTGTGATCTTCTTGTAGTTGTCTGAAGTAGATGTGTTGAAACCCTAAACTACTCAATAACAGCTAAACCCAGGTCTATATAAGAGTGGATATTGGTTGTTTCAAAGACAGTATATTGAGAGGTTTTTGATCTAAGGTAAAGGTATTTTTGTGCTGTTCATATAGCCATGGAAATGATTTGTTTAGCTTATTTGCTCGCGTCTTGATGTATATGTAGAAGACACAGAATGTTCTTGACTGTTGTGATCACTGCTGTGATGTATATGGCAAAAGTTGGTCAGAGATGGACAGTAATTGAGACAAGTATAATAATGTGAAATTATGTTGCATAGCAGTCTTAGTTTGTTGTGGATCAGCTGAACAATAACTGCAAAAGGTTATAGTTGCACAAAAGGCAAGTCTTGGAGCTATTTGTTTGCTAGATGTTGAGGCAAATCAATACCAATAGATGTAACTTGACTGAAAATCATTGGCACGTCACTTTAATATTGAGAGTTTCACTGACTAGGGTATGCATGAGGTATAGTAATGCTTTTAACAGGAAACACCCTATGGTGCTAAGGTGGCATCTTGATGGACTTCATTAATTCATTTACAACAATAAACATCAATATTCTGTGGTGAATTTAAAGTGGAAAAAAAAATAATGTTTGTGCTGGTGCATGACAGAGATGCTGGGCTGGAGTTTCATGATGCTTGATGATGACTAATGTATTTCTGAGAAGATGTTGAAGGTTTGACATTGAGCAAAGCATCAGAGATAAGGTTTTGGCAGTGATCTTGTGATTATGACACTTGACAGTCATATGATATGGCAATCTGAGTGGTCTTACAACAGTATGGATACCCCCCTGTTACAGGGTATCAACTTGTGATATGAATTTTTATTTAAGTGCAAGATGAACAAGCCTTCTTCCTGTAGGAGATTCGATCCATGTCATCTTGAAGCAACTTCTTCTATTCATGTATCTTAAAGGAAGCAGTGAAATATTGTGCAGCAACAGCGGTAGCAGGAGTCGCAATCATAGTAGTGTAGTGCGGCAGTAGTGGCAACAACAGTGGTAGCGGGAGTCGCAATCATAGTAGTGTAGTGCAACATAGTGGCAACACCAGTGGCAATGGACAGTGGTATGAGTGAAGTGTAGTAGCAACAAGAGTGACAGTGGACAACAACGATGTCAGTAGGAAGTTGTGGAGTGATAGCAGTGTTGGAGCAACAATGGTTGATTGGTTGATTGTAAGGGAGACTGGAGGCTCCTACGTACTTGTGTCTGTAAATATATCCAGACTTGGGGAGTTTTGTGCTTCTAGTTCAACAGGTAAATGTGTATGCAATCGTACATAATGAAGAGCCTTTGTTGAGACAAATCTTCTGTACATTATTTTATGCTGTGATGATGTTTCATGTTTTTTTTAATGTTCTGAATAAAAGGAAACTAACCAAATGTGTAAAAATAATGCTCTGAATAAATAAAACTAACCAAATGTGTAAAAATAAGAGAAACACTTATTGACCCCTCAATGTTTCCAACATCATCAACCTAGCTATAACATTAGGATTAAGAAAAAAACATCATCAACCTAGCTATAACATTAGGATTAAGAAAAAATACAAATTGACGCGATATTGGATAAAATGCTTTACCTTTTATCATTTTAGCACATTGATGATGCGAGATTTGAGATAATAATATTAATGGCATACTTACATAGAAAACCTTGATTTAAATTATTTGAAAAATAATTTTGAAATATTTAAAAAATGATATAACAAAGTCTTAAATTTGAGAAGTTAATATTAAGATAATAATATTAATTGCATACTTATAGAGAAAAGCTTGACTTAAATTATTTGGAAAATAATTTTGAAATATTTAAAAAATGATATAACAAGGTCTTAAATTTGAGAAGTTAATATTAATTTCACACGAACAGCCATAATTCAAATCATTAAAACAATAGTACTAAAAAAAACCTAGAAAAGTATTTTATAAATTACAAGGCAAGGTGCTAAGTTTGAAAAGTAGATAAAATATTCTAATTCTTAATTAGGTATTTAAAACCTTAATTATGAATAAAAACAAGTCCCAAGAAATCTAATATTATTAAAATATTTCTAAATTCAAACCTATACTTGGTAAGTAAGGTCAAATATGCTTCTCAAAGAAATGTAGCAATGAACATATTTTTAATTAGCTTAGGTTATAACTTACCTTAGTAATCAATTAATGATGTAACACAAATATTCTTGAGTGATGCACAATTTGTCAAGACTCTGAACCACTGTCTTCCATGAATTACAATATTTTCTTTTGAATTAACATGACAAAGGGCAAGAATTACAAATAATTAAAAGCAAAAGGTGCTATTTTTCTAACCCCAACAACCTTGTTAATTATTTCTTAACATATGTAGATCTACCAAGTAAAAAACATGTTTGAGAATTTAACATGTAAATAAATTATGATAGCGGAAATAAAATGATCACACCATTCTCATAGACGTGGAAACAAGATTTTCACCTTTAATATCTTCTTTTTCATTAACAACGATAATCTATAGCATACAAGGGCTCCATTCTTGTGATAATGACCCTCTAAGGAAAAATAAAAATACAACAATAATCTGGAATCAATTTAGTTGATCAAACTCTTTGACCTGTCCTTCAATCTTTTGGTTGATCTAGATCCTTCAATTGTTGTCCCTTGGACTCTTTCTTGAAGCCTACACACTTGGATGAAATTTCTTCTTCACACAATCACTGAGATCTCACTATCTCATTATGTCTTTTGCTCAAAGATGTGTCTTCTCCCTTAGCTTAGCATTCTTTTTATAAGTTTGAGTTATTGATCAAATCCACAATTGTAATCTCCAAAGTGATTGATGATTGAGATTATATCTCAACATCTCTTGAGATCAATTAGATCTCAACATCCCTTGAGATCAATGCTTGAAATTAATCTAATTCACTAATACAAATAACTTTTGCTTTTCATTAGATTAACTCCATCTTACGAAAGTCAATTACTTTAATAATGAAAGTAATTGCTACGGTTGAGGGTCAATCAAACAACTTTAACACATCTAGACACTTAGACCTCTGCAAACAAATTTGCTTGATGCTTGTGAATATATATGTTGGCTAGCAAATTAGGGTTGATTTCTCTTACTTGATAATTGTTTGTGAATATATGTTGGCTTCTTATTATTTTTATTATGTTCTCTTCAGCAAACAATTACCGAAAACATAAACCATGAAAATCACAAAAAGACAAAGAACACAAGATATAGGCTCCAAGCCAAGGAAAAACCCCACGAGGGGGAAACCCAACCAACTTCTCTTATAAAATCAGATCAAAGTGAGAAATCCAAAATCCAAAAGCCAAGACCAAGACCTCCCACAAGACCCAAGTCCTTCAAACCTTCATCAACCAAGTCAAATCTAACCAAGTCAACGGCGGTCAAATCTCTTCAAATCTGGTCAAACTTTGATTTTCAACCCTTGCAACTATCTAAAATTTTCACGTGCAATAGAATTAGGGCACAAGCTCACAAAATTTTCCTTCTTAGACCTTTTCTCTCCTTGGAATTTCGTTCTTCCTTGCATTTTTCCCTATCTTCTTGCTCTTTCTTGCACAAAAATCAAAGTTCTAAATTGGTGCTACGATGAGGTTGAACTACTCATATATACACATCCAGAAGGTCGAATTTGTCCCTTTCAGGGTCAACTTGTCTAGGCAGGGTTGACTTGGTCTTATGGGTGACAAAATGACTCTTTTGACTTAAATAAAATTCTTTTCCCTCTTTCTTTCAAAAGTCCAAATGGGACTTGATTCAAGTACAATAAATTGACTTATGGAAAATTTTCTTTTGAATCAATAAATAGTAGAAGCATGAAGAACATGCTTAACTAATGAAATAATAATAATGATTTCTTTTTTCTTCCTTCAACTTTTTGACATGAAATACATTTTGATACATGTACAATGATAACTATGAACACCAGACCTAGTTACATTTCTCAATGCTCCATATTAAGAAGGGAGGTATTCATAATCACACACTAGGATACAATGATACTCTAATATTGAAATATTCTCATAAGAAGAGTTGGGATTGATAAGAATCATCAAACATCATCAACATAACCAACGTTGTCAAATAGCAAGGTCTTGACTAGCAAGCTCTAACTCCCCACTAGATTAGAGCACAATGCTGGGATGTATACATTTGGATACCCGACCCTAATTCTCAAAGAGTATCAGTCCTCAGGACTACCCCTATCTTGGATTCCCAATCCTGAAGGAATATCGGTCCTAAATGCTTAGCCAATTCTCCATTTTCCCTACTAGTGGCTTCACAAGACTTAAATTGTTAGTCCTAGCCTAGTGCATGACACATGGAGAATACAATGCCCACCATCACTCCCTTTCAACTAGGGAGGAGATTCTTTTTCCCTCTCAAACTAGGGAGATATAACCACAAGCATAATCTTGTCTCATTCATCAACTATTTGTTCTTCTAGTGGAAATCTAGTTTTAGTTGCAAGGCTCCTACCTTGCATCACAACATATTGAGCTTTGATATTCCTGAATGTTGATCTTCACATAGCTCTTATCATGTCATCAAGCCAAACATATTATGGAGCCAAATCTTTTTACATTATATCTTCATGACAGGGTTTTCGCCTTAATCCCTTTAAGAAATTATAACGCTTTTCACTAACCATCAGTAGTATCTCTGTTAGCAATAATATCCAACCAAAGTAGATCCAATTATAGCTCCCTTTATCCATATGGGTAAAGTGAACTTCTTCTAGATCAGTATCGAATCCATCATACCATCAAGTGACCAACAAATTATCTCATGACTTCTTGTATCAATTTGTTGCCTTTCCTACCTTTACAATGTACACACTTCAACGATATATTCTTCCTATAAGTCCTACCATATCCCAAACATCTTTCCTGATCATCATAATTTCCAAAACAAGTGATATTACTTTGAATTTCAAATTGTAAGATCCTTCAAGCCACTTCGTGCTTCTAGCTCCCTCTGAAGTTGTCATTACTATCTTCCTTACATTCTTCAAGAGACCTTATCAGATGTTGATCAATATGGACATGTGTTCTTCCCATCTGTCATGCTACTATATATCAAATAACCATATGAAAGAGCCTCGTCTTTCTAGTCTAACCAAAACATATCATGCTTATGCTCCAAAGTATATTTATGCATCCATCTCTTCCTTCAATACTTTCTGAAGATATGAATCTTCTAATGAAGATTTTTTTCTAAGATAGGCATGATATTTTGACTTTGAACAAACTGCTATTTTGATCTATCTATGAATGATGAGATTCCTTAAGATGAAAAATACTTCATTTATGATTTCATGTGGTTTTGAGACTATCTCCATATCTTCATATTTCTAGACTGCTTTCGATGTTGCTTCCAAAATCTTCTTAGTGCAATATACTTCTTCCATGTCACTATGATTCTTCCATTGAAACAAAATATCATACTGTAAAAACTTCTATGAACTCGACTTTGCTAATAGTTCTGCTTCTATAGTAAATCTTTGTAGTCCTTCTCTGCTAAATCACTGCTTTTGGATTGACATGATACAAATATGGTTTCCAAATGAACTGTAAGGTGCTTGATGGTATAAATACTTTTATCCTTGCTTTGCTAGATGTTTAGATAACTACATCCTACCTTTTGATAAGATGCAACTGATAATGTAGACTCTAACTCTTCCAATGTTATATGCTTCTTTCCATGATGCCATAACTTGTAAATCCCAAGACTCTTCTACAAGTGTAACTGCAACTTCTACTCTGACTACCATCTTCTAATTAAAGGGAAAACAAACTACTTGTAAACCTGGTAATAGTAAACTCCTTCAATGATAGAGGTCCTTATGATCTTCAGTTTTTCATTTTCTTTCAAGTTCTTCATCTTCTTCTCCAATGTGAGCTCCACTTCTTTCTTTCATCTTCTTGTTCTTCTTGTTATTAGGATCCTTGGGAAAATCTCTTTTAAAGTGTCCATATTCATTGCACCCAAAACATTGCGCTTTGGATATGTCTCGGCCTCCACGTGGCCGATTTTTGTTGTTGTTGTTGCATTTTCGACGAGGTTCAAATATTCGAAATCTTCCAACTTCTTTGACCTAGCAGCAAAAGCTTGTGATTGTTCATTGTTGGCTTCAATGTCACCCTTGGCTTTTAATCTTGATTTCTCTAGAATACGTAAGGCCCAAGATATCGAAGTTTGGAGTATCTTTTCTTGAATAGATATTGGTCACAAAACTACTCCAATTTGAACGTAGAGCATTGAGTACACAAGTAGTTAATTCAGATTTGGATGTTAATTCTCCAAGCCCTTATAGTTGATCTTTCAATTTTGATATTTTCACAAGGTATGATGTGAAGTCTTCATCTTTTTGGCAACCTCGTTCTGTAGAGTTGAATCCTCAAATATATTTTATGCCTTGTAGTATTGACATCATATAGTTTTACCAATTTATCATAGATTTCTTTAGATATGCCCAAATTTGCAACAAAGGGGATAAGATGATCTTTGATGGACTCAATGAGAATTCTTTGATCCCTAACTTCTCATTTATTGTACTTGGCCAATTCTGGAGTCTTGTCCTTATATGATCTCACAACTTTACCTAAAATATGATCCATGACTTCATTTTCGATGAGAACCAAGTCAATTCTCTTCTTCCAAGCTTTGAAGTTTGATGACCCATCAAGCTTGTTGCCTTACAAAAAAATGTTGTTTGATTAGAAGTTTGAGACATGGTGTGTAATAAGGTACGTACTTGTGAAAGATGATGCCTTCAAGAATATTGGTGTTACCAATAGTCTTCAAAGATATCCTCCTAGGATGGATGGAACAATAATATCTTTAAGCTACTTCAATGATGATACTTCCAAGAATGTATATGATGTTACAAAGAATATTGATGCCTCTTGAGTGGTTTCTTCTATAGAGACATCTTCAAAGATGAGTAATGATCAAGAAATTTCCAGTAGAGTCAAAGGAGAGAGATTGCTATGATGATGGTATTGTTCAAAATAATGACTGCTAATGATGACGATACTTGTGCCTTCTTCAACTTATGCCAACAAAAGTGATCTTCAAGTTGCCTTCTCCTCACCTTAGCTCTGATACCATGTTGAGAAACCAATAAGCTAGCAAATTAGGGTTGATTTCTCTTGATATTTTTTTGTGGATAGATGTCAGCTTCTTATTACTTTTATTATATTCTCTTCATCAAAAAATTACCAAAAACATAAACCATGAAGATCACTAAAAGAAAAAGAACATAATATATAGCTCCAAGCCAAGGCAAAACCCCACAAGGGGGGAAACCCAACCAACTTCTCTTCTTATAGAATTGTATCAAAGTGAGAAATCCAAGACCCAAAAAAAATACCAAGACCTCCCACAAGACCCAAGTCAGCCCTACTTCAAACCTTCCTCAACTAAGTCAAATCCGAATAAGTCAACGATGGTCAAAGCTCTTCAAATCTTGTTATACTCAGATTTTTTTTCCGCTGCAATTATCTGAAATTTTCACACATGTGGCATAATTAGGGCACAAGATCAAAAAAATTTCCTTCTTAGACCTTCACTCTCTCTCCTTTAACTTTCACTCTTCCTTCCTTACCTTTTCGCTTGTCTTCTTTCTCTTCCTTGCACAGAAGTTGAAGTTCTGAATTGGCACTACAATGAGGTCAAACTACTCTTATATATACACATCCAGGATGTTGAATTTGTCCCTTCTAGGGACAACTTGGCCCTGTGATGACTTTTTTGACTTAAATACAACTATTTTTCCTCTTTCTTTCAAATGTCCAAAAGGGACTTGATTCAATTACAATAAATTGACTTATGATAAATTTTCTTTTGAATTAATAAAACCTAGAAGCATGAAGAACATGCTTAACTAATGAAATAATAATAATAATAATAATAAATTCTTCTTTTTCCTTTTTACATGAAATACATTTTGATACAAGTATAATGATTATGATGAAGACCGAATTCCCCACTAGATCACCTTTTAGATTATTGTGCGTGTCTTCCATAAGAATATTCATTACACTTTGGTGGATGAAGGCTCTTCCACTTGTGTCATGTCAGCATCATGCTAGAAGGCTCTCGTCTCTCCGACGCTCCTAAGTCCAATACTACTCTTCAAGCCTTTGATGGACATAATTTTGTATCTAAGGGGGTTCTTCCCAAGTTCGCCATTGAGTTAGGGGGGGAAATGTTTATGTCGATGTTGAAGTCATCGACACTCCCTTGGATTATAACCTAGTCCTTGGCTATTGTTGGTTCTATGCCATGATCGTGGTTGCCTCATCTGTATTATGTGTACTTTTCTTTCATCATGAAGGAAAGATTGTTACCATCGACCAACTTGAATATTGCGTGCCCTCGACCGAAATTTCCACTACAGGTAATTCAATACCACTTGTGGGAGATAACCTTGGTCATTTTCAGAGTGTTGGTGCAGGGCTATTCAAAATTTCATCCCTTATGGTTGTTTTTCCTCAATTACCGTTGCCCGACATTCCTTCCTCCTCTTCAAAAGCTCCTATGCATATGATATATTTTGGAACCTATGGATCCCATCGAGCTCCTGATCCTTGGGTGGTTTCTCATGATATTATGGAGATTGATCAAGCAAGTGAGCATTCTTTGCCACATGTTGTGGAAGAGATTGTCACTCTGATAGTATTGTTAGTACCTCTTGATGTTGGTCAAAAAATCCATCCCAATATGGAATATGACCACATAGGTCGTCACTTCGCCTATTCCATGTGACTCCCTTGATGATGAGTCTTATTCTCAATAAGTCATCTTAGAGGTCATGGATTCATCCAATGATAAACTTAGGGATATTATGCCTTTGTTCTCCCTGATGTGGAACAAGTAGATCTCGGAAACATAAATCTTGAAACGATTCGGGGGGCACCTCCTCGGCCCTCCTTGGAAGTGCCATCCCTGGGCTAAATCAAACGTTGGGGTTCTACTATTGAACTTTCCAATGAATTGTCAACTTCCTTTCCACCTATTAACGAGCATCTTGCACCTCCTTTATGTCTTGATCCTCCCTTATGTCCTTAGGTTAATTTTGAAAGAACAACCATGTTAGAATGTCCCTGGCATGGTCAACCTTTCCGCATTGGGTTGTTTGACTTCCTTTGGCATGGCTCCACATTAGTGAGCCATAGGTCCCCTTATCCTCCAAGAGTTCATGTATAGAAACCCTTGGCGCGTGCCCAACTATGGGCACACATTAGTTTGACCTACATGACTGTGTTGTGCTTGTACATATTGTACATAGGAGTGTGATGCAAGTATTTGTCATGCCTTATTTAAGCCAAAAATCCAAAAAAAATATAAAAACCAAAGACCAAAAATACATGATTTTTTTTTTACCTTATCCATGCTTATTTCTTTCATGATGTGATTTAACCATGGGTCTAGTCTTTCTAGATGGTTTTTATAGGATACAATGACATTTTTATTGTGACATCCATTGGGCCTGAGGTATGTTTCCTCTTACAGGCATATAGGGGTAGGTCATATATCACCATCACCAATGCATTCTTGACCGTCGGTGCTATCATTGTGCCTTAGGTATGACCCTGTCAAGTTATGACATTAGCCACTTTTTTCTATGCATCTCATAGCTTAGCAGTAGAGCTTTCTTTTGGGGATGAAACATGTTTAAGGGGGGTGGAATGTAGTATAACTAGGGGGGATATTATGGAGTACAAAGGGAGGTACCCAAGGGAATTAACAAATAAAGTGGTTAACCCACATTATGCATGGGACCACAAGTAGTTAGGGAATAAAGCGATAATCCCATTGTGTTGAATGTATGGTAATTACCCATGGTATTGTATATATGAAGCCTATATAGAGGCTAGATACTCTCCATTGAGGGAGGTCAAGTATTTTTTTTGTATTGACAAACATTAGCTTGTAGAGTGATCTCCTTCCTTAAGGAGCAGTGGTATGGTGTTACCCTACCTCAAGGGTTTTGATATTAATAAAAATATGAAGTTCTATCATCTATCATGTTATTTCTTGGGCATATTTTTCATTTTTATATATTCACAGGTTAGATATATTACACTTAGTTCACAATTAGATATTTTAAGACTTAAAAACAAACAAGAAGATGAAAAATGAGCTCTCTCTATCTTTTTTTCTAAATGCAAAAAGAAACACGAACTTACAGAATGTCCTCTTGACAATATTGATATTTGTGTTATTTTTGTAGGAGAACATTTGAAGAAGCAATGCATGCCTTTACTTATTTTAAAGGAAATCTATCAAAGGGAGAATCAAGTAACATAGCAATTGTGCACAATGGCACCAAGGAGATCCTGGCAGTCGAGAACCTCAAGTATACCTTCATATCTTGCATCTAAATTTACTTATTTTCATGGACAACAATATTCACCACAATTTTTAGATTTTGATATGTCTTGGAAAGCATGTCCTCCATAGCAAGTCCTAATTCATCCTTGGAAACAAGCATGGCAAGGACATGGCTACGAAAATGTTCCTATTTACCACAATTTTATGCAAGCAATAACTTTGATCAACCTCCAAATTAGATACAAACTAAGGTCCATCTAACCTTTCCTATGCACATAAAGGCTATATTAAATATCTCCTTCTACACTTAATAAAGTTTTATTAGCTTTAATAAGTTCTTAGGAAGGTTTACAGATAATTGCATATTATGTTAGTGTCTAATATTATTTGTTTTTGTAGAATATTGTGAGAATATGGGGGGCAGATTTTGAAGATTTGGAAGATGAGATCATTTGGGGACTTTCTCCCTACCACATGATGGAACAGTACATGAATAAAGTATCATGAAATCATTGACATATTCTGGAGCTCCACTTATTGAGGAAATCTAGTGATGTATTCCCTGTTACAAGAGAATCCATAACTAATTATTTAATGAAGATTCCTATTGTTGGGAACCAGATCCACTTTTTGAAGGATTTTGGAGGGGAAATATCCCTCCTTTCAAGGAGGATGCTTCCCCATCGATTTGTATAAGTACCAATTCGAATTAGACTCTAGGGGCATATATCTTTTAGTCTTCTTGTGAAGAAAACCTGTCATTTAACAACTCTACTTTCATTTCTAGAAGGGATGTACTTGGGTTGTCTCTAATAATCAAGTTTGGTGTCATTTTTAGCTTCTAAAGCTTGGTTTCATTCACAGGACTTTGAGTATCCTTGAGATTGGTCATCCCAAGAGTCTCAGAGACCCATTATACAATTTCTTTATGTTCTTTGAAAGTATTGTTCACTTGCATTTTGTATTCTTGCATTTCCTATTTTTGCACTTAATATTCATGCTTCATTTGTTGTACGTTATATTGGTTAAATGATTGGAATAAGTGGGTTTTCAGGTAATTTATACATTTAAAAATATGATCCATCCTTATAACGACTCTGCAAAGTCATATTCATCATTGAGCTACTTGGATTGGTTTACTAGTTCACAATTTTGGAATTTCTAGAAGTATCGTGTAGCAAAATAGTAATAAATTTTTGCTGAATTTTAGCATGTGTTAATAAACTCATTTCGATTTTATTACACTTTGAAGCCTAAACATCCAAATTAGTAACAAAATTTACCCCATAGCATTTGCACTTGATTAGCTTAGTACATTGGGTACTTAGATCAACTTACTAGCTGATTGTTCTGAAATTTCCAGTTTTTAGTAGTACTTTTTTGTTGAAATTTAGCATGTACTAGAAAATCTCTTTCGATTTGATTTGACTTGGATTGAAGCCTAAAAACATTAAAATTAATAACAAAATTCACTCCATGTTGTTTTCACTTGATTAGCTTGGGAATTTGGTAGGTTAACTCGAGAAACATACATCTTGTAGCAACACAAATTTTCTCGTTGCAATTTGTTTTCAAGCTCTTATTCACTCCAAATTCATGGTAGAAGTACATTTATAGCCTATGAATGCTCTAATACCACTTTGGTTGAGATGAGGTTGGGTTAGATTTCCATTTAGCTTTTGCATTACTTGCTTCTTGAATGTTGATTTCTGCAATTAGTCTAGATTTCTCTTCCACAATTTACTTTAAGCGAAGTGTGATTTCCTTCTTGAAAGAGTAATCTAGGACTTTCCTTCCATGCAAAATAGAATATATTTATTTCATTTCCTTTTCAACAAGATATATTCTATTTTATTGTTTGTCATTGTGTTTTGCATTATTTCAAATAGAATAGATTTCCTTTATGTCATTTACTTTCCAGCAAAAGTAGAATAGGTTTGTTTATTGTTATTTACCATTTGCAACTCAGGATTGGCAGCTTACCTAAAACTTTTATCATTTGAAGTTGTTTCATTACCTTCATTCACCTGCATGAAAGGGAGTCATACTAGGAAGAGGAAAGTGTTTGTTTCAAATACGGTGTTGATCCCTCTTAAGTTTGTACAAACTCCGGATTGATAATTAAAGTTGGTAACCTTGGGAGTTGCAATATTCTTGGTGCAATACATGGCTCATCAACCTTCATACCCCACATAGTCATCTTGATAAACCTATCCTCTAAAATATCAATATTCATACCCCATAGAAGCACAAAATCGATTGGTGGCATCAACTTAGAAACTAAAACTTCCACAGTCTCAACAATTATAGTTGCCACCCACTCAACCTTCAAAACCAACTTAATTACTAGCCCAATTGATTGCTAACCTAAACAATAAGGTAAATTAGCTTATTTCCAACACCGAGTTATAAGGTAACTTAGTTTTTTTTTTCAACACTGAGTTACAGTCCTTTCCCACCTATTTGATCACCCCAGTAGAACTACAAGATGTGCCCTTAAGTTCGGGAAGAGTGCTTAATAAAGGCTCATGTAATCATTCAAGAACAATAAAAGCAGGAGACCCTTCAACCTTATAGCTTCCCAAATCATCCATTTGACCTCCCTATCTGGGGAGGTTAAACTTGGAAAAACCCATTATTTGCTCCAAAACTGATTTACTTGTGGTATTAAAGAATGTCTACATTAAAGTTCGCCTACTTCAAGCAATTAGGGACATCCCAATATATTCCAAAACTATTAAGGAACTTTGTTTAAGGAAGTCATGAGGGAAGAAAATGGAACCGAAAACCATTTAGTTTATTGGAAGGTTACAGAGTTTATCTCAAGGCAAAACATTTATAGAAAAATATGTAGATCTTGACAATCCCATTGTCTCAGTGCATATTAATGAAACCATTGTTCCAAATGTTTTAATTGATTTAGGAGTAGCAATCAACATTATGACCAAGCAAACCATGGAACAATTACAATTGTTTAATCTCCATCCTACACCAATTGTCCTATAGTTAGCAAACCAATCTAACATTAAAATCGAGGGAGTATTATATGACATAATTGTCTCCTTAGTATCCTAGGAGTACCCTATTGAATTTATGGTTTTACAGCCTTAGGCTTATTCAGGAGGACATATTGTAATTCTCTGAAGGCCATGTTTAGGTACCACAGGTGCATTTATTAGTTGTCGATCCAAAAATGTGATTATCTCACATGGTGATTTTGTGACAAATGCGACTTTGTATCCTTTTGCAAAAACCACCCATGCAGACTCTTTATAGCTTAATGACAATACTGGTGATGAAGAAAAAATTTAAACCATATATACAATTAAACAAATCACGCAATTCAAAGAATCCATTAAAGAAGGTCATATCCAAAATTTTGTTGTTAATTCAACATCTATAGATAATCTTAACCCTATTAATCATTTTTTAGTTCTACTTTTCAAGAATATTGTAATCCATTAACACTACAAATTTTTGCATCATACATGAACATTTCAGAATCTTGTACCATTCCCGTGGAAATTAGTCCAGGAAAAACTTTACATCAAAATTCTCAATTCGATTTGACACAACAAGAACAAGAAACACACTAATGCATTTTCTTAGAACTATCATGAATGAAAGGCCTCCATATCAATACCTATATACATCATATCTACACTCAAGAGGATGCCCTGACCATTAGATAACATTAAATATGTATGAACTGAACCTTGAAAGAAAGTGTTAAAGAGGATATGCAAAAATTATTAGATGCAAATTTTATTTATCTGATTTATGATATCTAGTGGGTTTCACCCCCGGTAATAGTGCCTAAAATGAATAGTAAGTGGTGCATTTGCATTAATTATAGAGAAGTTGATAAGGCCACTTTAAAATATTACTTCCCTCTTCCATTTACTGAGATTCAAGTTTTGTATACACTATTCGGTAAAAGGTGATTCTCTTTTCTTAATGGTTTCAATGGTCATAACCAACTATAGATTCCTAAATATCAAGACAAGACTACCTTTACATTCCTCAAGGATACATTTGCCTACGAAGTGTTTCCCTTTGGGATATGCAATGCCCCTACTAATTTTCAATGAGCATTGTTAGCCATATTTTCTGATCTAATTCGCGATTGTGTAGAAACCTATATGGGTGACTTTTTTGTATATGGTAATACTTTCCATGAAGCACTAATGAATTTAGAGAAGGTATTTATTTGATGTCAAGAAACTAACTTTACTTTGAGTGATACAAAATCTTGTAGGTTACAAATTTTAGGGATTTTTCTCATTCACATTATATCTTGTGCATGGATTTAGGACGATCCAACAAAAATTGAAGTCATTACAAAGCTATCCGTTCCAAAATATCCAAAAGATGTAAGAAGCCTTTTAGGTGATGCTGGGTTTTATAGAAGATTCATAGAAAATTTTACTCAAATAGCTACTCCTTTGTTTAAATTTCTTAATAAGGATGTAAACATTTATAGGGATGAACATTTCCAAACTACTTTCAAGACTTTAAAAGAGAAACTCAACAAGGCACCCATCTTTAGGGGACCAAACTGGTCTCTTCCATTCCATATCTCAATGGATGCCTTAGATACAACTTTGAGAGCATTTTTAGGACAACAAGAAAATATGTCATTTTATGAAATTTAATTCATTAGCAAGAACTTAACACCTACTGAATCAAACGATATAACCATGAAAAATATTTTTTAGTAGTTGTTCATACAATAAAAAAATTCAGGCATTGTATCATTGAGTATGAGCATTTTATTCATACTAACCAATTTCCATTAAGGAAGGCCTTGATTTATCCCCCATAAATCAGCATGGAACAAACTAGGATGATGTGATGTATGGATGAAGTCATGAGATGATGAAGTAAAACTCACACAATGATGGCCGACTCAAAAAGGTCAATAGGTTACTGTAGATGGACAACACGGGCTAAGAATTCCCTTGAACACATAACAACACGACACAAGAGTGACTTGGCAACAGGACTAATGAGAACCATGTGATATCATGCCACGATGCAGGTTGGAAGAGTAACAGTTTGGAAGAGTAGACATACTAATATGTATGGTACGACTCCTAGGCAAGCTAAAACCTGATTGTCAAACAATGAAACAGACATGTGCCATGTTCAAGGGCGAAGCAAAGGATGTTGTCGTTTGATGACTAATGGAAATAAATTTTCCCTCCCTTCTCTTTTTTTAAGTTTCTTTTTCGTAAATTTGTCCCCCAAGCCTTAAAAAGAGATAAAATTATACAAGGGAGAACCTCCTAGCCATGGTAGACAAGGGTATTCTTTTTTCATAACTAGTCTATCCGAGTCCGGAAAAGGGTTAAACTTATACTAGGTAGATGACCCCTCTGGTACTTTTACGAGCGTGAAGGAGACAAGTTCACTCAACAATCTTTTATAAAATTAAGGAGTCTGAAAAGAGCTTAAATGAAACTCATCTTGGAGGAACGAGTGGTATAAGGGATAGCGAATGGTTCCAATGATGATGGAACTACTCATGACATAATGAGGACAAGAGGCGGGTTAATAGGACCACTCATCACAATGGTTCCTCCAAGAAAGGGTAAAACACCAAGTGAAAGTGAATGGTAGGCCAAGCAGATGATGATGATTGAATGAAGAAACCAAGGGTCATTGTGCAGAATTAAGCTGATAAAAGTGGAAATCACAAGGGAAAAAGTGTGGAATCCTCTTGGGGTATGGCCAGAAATATGACGAAGAAGAGGACATAAGGCTCAAATTCTAGGTCATGGCTGGTCAGAAGGAGGATTCTGAAATAGAATAAAATGACTACATGGATACCAAAATGGCAAGGAGGTGCTATAATAGGGTATCCATGATCAAGTAAGATCTATCGCCAAGCGACGACATGCACAATGGAAAGTGGCTAAAGTCGCAACTTGTTGAGATAGGACCTAAGGCATAAATATGGCACTGGTGGTCAATAATGCAATGAGGACAACAAAAATGACCTACCCCTATATGCTAGTAAGAGGAAACATACCTCAGGCCCAATGGATGTCACAATAAAAGCACCACCCTATCCTGTAAAAACCATCCATAAATACTAGACCCATGATTAAATCACATAATGAAAGAAACAAAACATGGATGAGCTAAACATAAGACTATATATTTTTTAGTATTTTGAATTTTATAATGTTTTGGATTTTGGCATAAATAAGGCATGACAAATACTCACATCACACATCAAACCAAAAAGATATAAAGCATCACACTCCTATGTAGAACATGTACAAGTGCACCACAATCCAATAGGTCATGCTAAAGTGTGCCCACAATCGGGCACATGCCAACGGTTTCTATATGCAAACTCATGGAGGGTAAGGGGACAATATGGCTCACCAATGTGGGGCCATGCCAAAGGAAGAAAAACTTTCCAATTCGAAAAGGTTGACCATGCGAAGGATATTGTGACATAGTCATTCTCTCAAAATTAACCTAAGGACATAAGGGAGGATCAAGACATAAAGGAGGTACAAGACGCTCCTCAATAGGTGGAGAGGAGTTGGACAATTCATTAGAAAGTTCGGTAGTTGAAGCCCAAAACTTGACTCGATTCAGGGGTGGCACTTCTAAGGAAGGCCAAGGAGGTGCCCCTTGAATCATTCCAAGATTTATGTTTCCAAGCTCTACTTGTTCCACATCGGGGATACTAGAAGTAGGAAGAGGCATAACCTCCCTAGGATTAACAGTGGGTAGATCCATGAATTTCAAGTTGATTGGATGACGGCGTTTGTCATCAAAAGAGTCACATGGAACAAGCAGAGTGACAAACCGTGTGGGCAAAGGAACCTGGTCATATTCTATACTGGGATGGAGTTTCTAACCAATGTTAGGAGGTTATGACGGGACTGCTGGAGAGGAAATCTCTTACACTAAAGGTTGCAGAGGAGGCTCACTAGCTTGATTAACTTCCATAAGATCAGGTGACACCACCCAAGGATCAAAAGGTCTATGGGATCCACGAGTGTCGGAAGAGATGATATGCATATGAGCTTTTGAAGAGGATGAAGGAATGTTGGGCGACGGTAATTGAGGAAAAACACCCATAAGGGATGAACTTTTAAAAAAGGCCGCGCCAACACTCTGATACTAACGAGGGTTATCTCCCACAAGTGGGATTGAGTTCCCTCTAGTGGTAAGTTGTGTCAATGACACACAATATTATAGTTGGTTAATGGTCACATTATTTGCTTCATGAGGAAAGAAAAGGACACGAAATACGAACGATACAACTCCAATCATGGCATAAAAAAAACTATGACCAAGGAGTAGGTTATAGTCCAAGGGAGCGTCGACGACTTCAACATCAACATAAACAATTTTACCTCCTAACTTGATGTAAAACTTGGGAAGAACCCCCTTAGGTACAAAATTATGTCCATCAAAGGCTTGAAAAGTTGTGTTAGACTTGGCGAGTGTTGAAGATCCGAGAGCCTTCCAACATGATTCTGACATGACAAAAGTGGAAGAGCCTTCATCCACTAAGGTGTGATGAACATTTTTGTGAAAGATACACATAGTAATCTGGAATGTGATATGGTGGGAAAGTCAGACGACAACCTTGTCAACATTGAAGGTGATGAGTTTTGAGTAAGAAGGATCGACTCCACCAATTGTAGACAACAAGGCCTTGCGTTGTTGAGGAAAAATTTGCAAAACCTCTAGGTAAGACATGGCACAAGGAGCCTGGGCAAGATCTTCAACAATATTGTAGTGTTGAGCAGCCCGGATAGTTTGTGTGTTGTCTTATGAATGACACCCTTAGGTGCGTGATAGACAAGTTCCAAAGGCTTATCTAATGTGATAGGTCCATTGGAAGGAGGTGGAGAGGATCAACCCTTAGAGGAAGAACTCAACTCAAGAACAATATATGAGTTAGCTTGCATGGTCACATTCACATCTTCTTTGCACATAAAAATGGAAAAATTATTTGTAGGATGGGAAAACGACCCCTTGTTTCCCCTTTGTGGAGGTGGAGGAGGTTGGGCATCCATTTGTTGTTGCAGTTGTGCAGGAAATGGATGAGTTAAAACAACAGGTTGTTGGGTAGATTGTGGTGGTGCAAGAAGCCTATGAACTTCATCTATGTAAGGGAATTCATGAGTAATATGTTCACCTTGAAAATTTTTACAAGGGAATTTAATATTTCAACGACGTTCACTAGTGCCCCCTCCCTGATTCTGAGGGATTGCTTGGGTTTCCTGAGCAATTTTTTTTTTGTTTATTCTTATTATTATTTTTACCACCATTTTTTTTGTTGTTTTTAGGTGTTGTGGACTTCACCGTAAGAACATCAGTGGACTTCTCAAAAGAGTGTGCTTTAGTAGAGCCAAATGCACTTACCAGGGCTTGCGATGTAACGATCAAGTGCCCAAGTTGAGAAATAGGTTGGCTCACAGTATCAGAAATGGACCCAATCACACCAACATCGTGTGGGCCAGAAGTAGGTTTCGGTGGGTCAATGGAAGGCCTAGGAGCATTGGGAAGAACTTCATATAGCATTCCTAACTGCGAATAAATTAGATCGAGTTGCTAAGTATCTAGAATAGCATTGTCCTCAGTAACAAATCAGAACAAAGACACATACTTTGGAATCTAAGGTATTAGAGATCAAATGAACCATTTACGCAAAATATCAGTAGGAAGATTGGTTCTCACCAACTTCTTGCGATGATGCCAATCGTGAATTAGATCATAAATAAACGTGGCATCATCTTATTTGAAGTTTGATAAGAGATCAGAATCGATATGGTATCGTGTAGGCAACTGAAAGTGTGTCAAAAACGTTTGGGCTAATGATGAAAAGTCATTGTAGGATGTTGTGTCTAATTCGATGTACCATTTGGTAGCATCCCCAGTTAAAGTCCATTGGAACAAGTGAATTTTAATCGAATTGTCTACTAAAGAGTTGGATGAACACCATAGATGATAGGTTTGGATATGTCAGAAGGTAATGTTGTGGGCATAGGTGGCCACCAGGGATCATGTCTAATGGGGTCGTTGGTCAACTTAACAAGATAGGAATGGATTATGAAATTGATTGAACGATTCATAGGCAGGAGAAATACCTGACCAACCTTGAGGTCTCCCCATATAAGGATTGTGATGTAGTGTTTGTTGACCTTGGTAAGGATTCGACCCAACATATAAAGCATGTGGCTAGCATAAATGGTAAAATGAGTTTCCCCCCAAGTTAAGTGCCCCCAAAGAGAAATGGACCCCCGAGAGAATGGTTTCTAATAGGGTTGTAGCCATGAGGAAAGGATGGACCGGCCTGAGCGGTATCACTGAGATAAGGAGGTTGATTCGTACAAGTGATGATACTAGCAGCAGTGTTTCCCCCTGGTAATCTAACCACTCCAGGAAAAGTGTTGGAAGGTAGCGCCCCTACAAATAACGAAATGTACCAGGCTTGTGACATACGAGAAGCAACATTTCCCCCAGGATGACTAGGAAGAACTGATGAACACCCCCCCCACCCACACATTTCCAGAAGTAACCACACCTAACTGAGGAATAATAATTGTTGGTTGAGAAAAGCTATGTGAAAAGACTCCTGACCCTACTAGCTGACTAGGATGAATAACCATGATCAACATATAGGACGGAGTAGGCATGGAAACATTCAGGATATTTGTGGGTGTGAAACTGGTGGAATGCCCCAAGAAGATGTGAGAGGCGTAGATGGATGAGTAGGTATGGCCCCACTAAGAGGCGACAATGCTGACATGACAGCTGACACTGCCAATGGAGAAGGTAAAAATGTCTCATATTCTACCATAGGATAAACAACTAAGAATGGTCAAAAGGTATAAGCAAATGTGGAACCATCAACATCCAACTGCAACAACTCAGGTCCTAGTGGATCAGTCAAGGGTGGATTGGCAGGAGCACTGAAATTGTGTGCCAAAATTTCAATAGAAATCATATCACTACTAGAAGGACCAGGTATAGATTCCAAAACTATGTGTTGGTCAGGGACTTTAGCACTGAATGGCTCTCTCTATGTAGGAGTGACAAGTCCACCTCATTCAGAAGGTAAAACGTGAAGACGACATGACTTACAACGACTATATTCAACTAGGGTGAAAAATTATAAATTAACATAAATATGTTAATGCAAACACCCTAAGGCCAAAACTATTGACTCGAACCAAACAACACAAACTAGAAATGTCTTAAAAGATAGTCACACATAAACCAAAATACAAAGAAGCTAGTGGTGGAACATTTATACTAGCACACTGCTTCCCAACACTTTTAGCTGTGGACTTGGTCTAAGTGCCCTCGCTAGTCGTCGAGAACCCCTCTGAGAGGAATGAGAGCATATGACTAATATCTATCACAGGTATAAAGAAGAAAAATCTGACCCTGCACCTGTGTATAACCCCTAAAAGATACGCCACAATGGTTACCATCGACAATAATACGTCTTGAGGGGGACAATCACAAGCCAAATCCACATGCAAGGGAAGGACACTTAGCCCAAAGAGAGAAGACTAAAAACCCCTTTAGATTTTCCTCCCAAGTGGCCCCCAGGTGCGACAACAAAAAGATAATAACATTGTTTGTATGCATGAAAATTCTATTATATTGCGCCACCCGAAACTAAGCAAAATGGCTCATGTCACCTTGCCCAGCCCAAGTGTGACCTCGTGCTTAACCCTCTTGTTATAAGGGATTCACAGAAGGCACTACTGCAAGTGAATTTATCTCCCTACCGCAAGATGCTAAGTTTTTTTTGTAGTCTTGGAGAAATTAACTCACACACCTATCTCCAAGACCCTAGCCTAAGCTAGTGTTGGTGTACTACCAATAAAACAAAAAGCTGAGTCTATTTGCTTTTATTATCGCCTTAATTTTAATTGGTTGTTGGTTACACAATTGGGATGCAACGTGAAACTTAGATGGTGTGAATGACTCTTGTTAGTCACCCTAATGCAACTATATGCAAATTCTCCTTTTCACTTTGATGAATGCTAACTACAGGAGCGTAAGAGTTTTGTACAACACACAAATGGCTATTATAATGCACTTCTCACTAAATTATTAAATGCAAAGACCCCAAATTTATAAATATGTTGACCCAAAAATAAAACCAAAGAGAGAAAATAACCAAAAAGAGGCCAAAAAAAAAGTTCCCAAGTTAGAACGCCAAGCACTTCAAAAGCACCAAAGCTAGGAAAAAAAAAACCAAAGAAGCAAACACACATAAGTGATAAAAAAGAAAGACAAAAGTACAAAAGGAAGGCAATGTCAACAAGGTAGGGTTGTAGCACAATGGCTCAACAAAGGCCAATCTTCTATAAAGGTCAAAACCAAACCCTAGAGGCAAGAAGTCATAAACAAGATTAAATGAGGGTGATAAGAAGCAATGCAAACACACTCAAATAAACTTTTCTAGATGATAGTTTCACAACCAATCACAACACCACCAATTGTGACAAAAATAACCAAGAGAAGAAAGAAATCACTTGAAAACAAATGACAAAACCACACAAAGGCCCAAAGGATCTAAGAATAGGATATGAAACAGGTATAATCAGTCACTGAAAGCAACCAAATAGATCAGAAAATGAGATCTAAATATCATAACACAAGCCTAGACCAAAGCACCCAAAATATCATCAAGAAAACCTTGAAAGACACTAGCTATGGAAGATCTCAAACAAGCTGATAAAAAGTGGATCAGATCAAACATAAACCAACAACTAATGAACAACAACAAATCATAGACCCAACAGGGCTCTAATAGGCCAGAAAAGGATATGAGAACCAAAGCTTAAAACAAGTCAAAAACTTGTCTCAAAAAAGTTGAATCCAAGCCAATGAAATCATATGCCAAAAAGACAGATCTGGGTCAAAACCAGTAGGCATAAAAAAAGCCAATTCAGATCCAGAGCAAAGAAAAAAATTTCAGAGGATAAATTTCAGTTTTCAAGGCTAGAAGTCTAGTCACACAGATCACTTGTGTAGCTAGAGACCAGTCACTCAGATGAAAGGGAAAGCCAACAACTAGAAGTTTTAGTTGCACAGATGACCCACTATGTATGCAACCAGAGGAAAAAAATTTTCCTAACTAACTTCAATCGGCCATAAAAACTTCATACGGAGTCCATTTTTAGTGGTTTTTTTTTCTCGTTTTAGACCAAAATTCTGAGAGGAATCTAGGTCTGTGGTCAACTCAATCAAATTTTGTATATAAAATTCCAAACTTTGATTTTAATTCCCAAATATGTTATTCTCTCATATAAAAAAACAAAAACAAAATTCCAAATCTAAGATCATCTTAGATCTTAAGCAAGTAAAATCAATGGAGATCAAAATGAATTCAACAAACTACAAAGAACTCAATGGAAACAAGATAAAACCAAAAAACATAAAGAAGAAGAGGACATTTAAAGACAAAGAGGGCAAAAGAAAAAATCTCTCATTGAAAGCACCAATTCTTTTGAAATTAATTATGCAAGGAGCTATTGCTCCACAATCCTCTGTCTGAAAGGATTACTAGACAAAAAAAGGAAGATGACTAGTGGACAAATAAATAGATCCCAACCCAATGCTCACAAATGCAACATATAAACAGATCTAGATGTTATGAGAAAAAGTGTGCACCTGGCCTCCTCACATATCGGTGAAGGGTTTTGAGCTCGATGCAAAATCATAGTGCTCTACTTGAACGATCTAATTTGTCCACACTTGATCTCAATACCTGCACATAATCACAAACATGCAAATATGACAAGCGATCTTCCTCGGAAGATCATTAGCTCAAAATATTATAGAAATAATAAGAAGTATTACTGCAAACATGTAGATACAGAGAAGGAACATGAATCTATATTAATCTAAAAATAAAGTACAAGTATACCTTCGCTCGGGTATCCTCTTCAAAAACCAACAGAATCTCCCACTACAATAGGCAAAATGTGGACTCTAGCAACATAACCCTCACAAGCTTTGTCTCTCTCAACAATAATCTAAATCTGAAGCATAAACTCAGTATACCCAAGACTCTAGCTCCCTATGTCTAGCCTGACCCTCTCAAGTGGTCCAGTACAAATAAGATGAAAAGAACTCCTAAGAGGATGAATGTGGAAGCTTAGTAAGACGAGGAATTATAGAAACTTCTTCATGATAAGCCTTGGCTAACTCGAATAAGTGATAAGTCGAAATGATCTCCTAGGAACCATGAAACTCTAGAAGGAGTCTTCAGTCGCAAGCATAAACCATAAGGGAAAATAATGCAATTGCTCCCATAAAGTGGTCTTATGAGTGACTGAAAGGTTCCAGTCACTCTCATTGAGTCATCATCCATGCAACTGGGTGTCATGATTGTAAAAGGTCAATCAACATAATGTTTCAGAGGCAGTAACCCTAGGGAGCAAAATAGGATGATAACATACATTTAAATGACACTTACATGTTCGAAGTATGACAATAATTGAAAACTAATGAGAAATCATCCCTTCGTCATATGAATCGAATCCTCTCACATGACCACTATTGCGCACGATCATCTCCACTAGCAATTTATCTAGATTCAACAATGACAACAACATATACCCAAAGATTTGCTTCAAAACAAGAATAAAATGAGAATTTTGACTAGCATAGTTTGAATTCAATGGTTGAGGAGCCAAATCTAGGCAATATGATGACAAAATCTTACTTGGTTAAATTGAATTTACTAAATTTAATGAATTGAATGTTGATTATACACTCCATGTGCCAAATCCATGCATTGATGACCAAATCTTGTTCTTCCTCAAGCACCAAGAAAATTTGCTTTACCCATTTGAGGCAATTTTGAATTGTCTCTTTTGATAAAATTCATAACACATTGATACAATATTTCATGAAAATTGTGCCTATGGAGACATCAATAAGTTACTATCAATTAGAACGTATGGTGAAAATTTTCGACAAATTACAAAAAAAAAAACTCAAGTGACTCAAGCAATTTTTCTTAGACTTCCATTACCATGTTTCACAACCTTCTTTTGTAAACTGGAAATTCCACTTATTGATGTTACTCAAAAAGTATGTATTGATGATTATGATTTCCCTTGTATTGGTGAAACTAAAAAATTTAATCCTATTCATATTTTTGGAAAAAAAAAAATGTTTTTAAATTGTGCATTTAGAAAACCTGATGAACACTTCTCAATTTTTCCATTGTAGAAACACTTTTTAAAACCTTCTTTTGTATCGATGCTTTTAGAAATTTATCTTTTTAGCGATTTTCCTAGTCCTTTGGTTCTATCAGTGTACTAGAAAATTTTCCTATTGGATATTTCGCATAGTTATAAAAATGTGTTTTGACAAGTTCTAAAATTTACTTCAATAAACTTTGAAACTTGGCTTTCATCCGGCTTTATTTTTGTTTTTAACACTTGAGGAAAATGTTTATCAAAGAACTTGAAAAACCATGTTTTGGCACTCTGCAAAAACTAGCTCTTCTCATTGGCATACTGGTAATTTATTTTACTTTTCAAAAAAACTTTCAAAAAGTGCTCAATCCTTTTGGCACCTTTTTGAAAACTTGCTCTTTCGATTAATGCATTTAAAAAAAAAAATAGTTCCATTCATTAACTCTCAAAATGTTCTTTATATTTTCAACATTTTCAAGAATTTGTGTCTATTACTAAGGAAATCTGGACTTAGTTGATACTAAAGCATTTCAAATTTTTTTATCATTTTTTTTGTTTGGGGTTCCTTTAAGGCTAAGACATTTGCTACCTAATATGAAATTTTCATAACAACAACAAACCAAAACATAATACAAAATTGTTCATGAAATCATAACAAAGTGGTATCCAAAAAAATTCTTGACAAATTTAGGGTGTGTTACACACTCAATAAGTTGCACTATCTTTTTTTTTGCTATGTTATTTTGAGTTATCTTGCTTTTTGGCTGTTTTTTAGAATTTACACTTTTTTTTTCCGAGGAGAAAAATCTGTAATTTCCATTAATTTTAGAAAATTACATATTGTAGATGCTAAATGCATATGCAGAAGTGTGGACAAAACCACTTACAATGAAAATACTTCAAGAGAAGTAATCCAGTAAAGCCCATAAACTGGGCAGCAAGAATGGGAATGTAAACCCCAAACCAGTCTGCAGAAATAGAACTGTAGAGGATACCCATACCCATCACAACAAAACAACAAAAAAAAGCAAAATAAAGCGCCTAAGGAGAGAATAAGAAACATAAAACTGGTCGCCCATACCAAGAAGGAGAGGCACGAAATGAGGAAAGAGTGGCCAGGTAGCCACTCCTCCCCGCCCCCTCAAACTCTCCACCTGAAACCAGAGACCAAACTACCCCAAGCTTCTTCAACCGCCTGCAGCAACCCCAACAGTAACACAGCTATGTTGAAGCGGCCCGAAACCATGCAGAGAATGACACCTCCACACCCCAGTTCCCTCAACGCTTCAAATAACTGCAAAGGAAGGCCAGCGAGCCACCAAAAAAGGCACCATCTGTCACAATAAAGGAACCCATCCGGTCCCAACCCGAGCAGAGGTGAGTCAGGGGGCAGAGGCGGCTAGGGCAGCCACCTCGCCCCCACGAAGAGAAAATTCGAAGACCAAAATAAAACCCCGCTCCAGTTCCGCAACTCAGTGGAAAAACACCGAAAGACCAGCTTCTATGAAGACCCCCAAGCAGAGCTGTGCGGAAGGGACGAGCAGAGGGCCGCCAAAACCCTCAAGGCACAGGCACACGCCTCAGCGGCGCAACACAAGCGAAAGATGCCCCGAAACTCTGATCAGATCCCAAGACGAGTGGACCACCAAACCTGTAACGTGGAGTCAAAGCCAAGGAAAAAGATACGGTTCAACAGGAGGAAATGGGGCCGAAGATGCAGCTCCGTCTCAGGTTGTGCAGGACCGAAAAACAAATGGGATCGATCAAAACCCCAACTGAAAACTTCGAACCCCAAACCGACCACCGGCAGCACAGCAATGGCGACGAAACACCAAACAAAGGCGCCTAAAAAGGCTGCCAGAGCCAGGGGCGGCCCAGCCTCACCCCAACGGCGGCAGCAAGAGCAGAAAGCCGTATCTTTGCGCGCGCAGCCGAGTCTTTAGAATTTACACTTATATTTGCCTATACAACTAATTTGAAACCTTTCTAAAACTTTATACTTACTATCTAATCTAATCATAACTCATTTTCTATTAATATAATTATATGTTTTTTTTCTTAACTAGAGGAATTGGCCACTCGATCGGTCTTGTACACACGTGACATGGGGTTGATTCTGACCACTACCACTATAACTCTAAGTAAACTATATTACCCCTAGTACACAATCCACAAATAAATTTGGTGGATTTGAACCTTAAATCTTATGATATATAATACTTCATTATCATGACAATTACCAATTAAAATTTCCCCAAAAATTATTATATAATTATTTTTAATTTTAAAAAAAAAAAAAAAAAAAATGTAATTTTATGCGTGCAGGAATAAAGAGTGGTATAGACCATTTAATTCAAATGGAATACAAACACCTATAAGCACACATAGCACGGTTTGCATAGGCCCACATGATCTATGAATAGCAAAAGAATCTTCTAAGGCATAAAGTGTGAATATGTATTAACGTATACTTATATAGTTATTATATGTATATGTATATTTGCGTAGGTCAACCTGATGTAGGCATAGAGTGTATATATACACGAGTATTTAAGCTTTTATAATAATTATAATGTTAATTATATTAGTTTTTATATTTTATATTTATGAAAGTTTTTAAATTATATATATATATATATATAAAAGTCAATGTGGTTTGTTGAGTGGATGAAAAAGGATCGTTGCGGGTGAATTTTTTCAAAATTAAAGTGTTCCAATGATATTTGTATTTGTTTTTTAATGTGTATTTGTATATAAGTAGTTGAAGTTAGGTGCAGGTTTAAGCTGACTTGTTTGTTTGTGTATTTGTACTTGTATATAAGTAGTTGAAGTTAGGCGTAAGATGACTTTTGTGTGATAGATTATCTCATTTTATGATTTTTATAATAAAGAAATATAATTTAAATATTGTAAATTGGTTATAATAATAATATATTATTTTAAATTAAACCAGTATCTTTTTAATTATAGTAGTTGGAAAATTACGAAAACAAATAATTTCTAGAATTTATTATGAGATCAGCCAAAAAAAAGTGTCATCTAAATTTAATGGACTAAGCAATATTTCCAAAATTTTTCTCTATTTGATATAAACAAAACCAAAAATGATAGTTTTTATTCTCCTTCATTCCAAGGGTGGTACCTAAGATAAATTGATTGGTTGTAGTTTTGGCAACTTAGCTTGGTAGGGACATCAAGTGAGGTTAAATAATATCCACATAGGAAACCAACCTAGGGACCTCACCTTATGACTTTCTCCTTGTGATTCACAACACTCAACTACTCAAGCTCACCCACCAAGCTAACTAATCCTCTAGACCTTATGGCTAAACTAGATTCACCAAATGATTGAACAACTCATGGTCCTTTATGATGCCACATTAGTTGACAAGTCTATGCTTCGAGAATTCTACATGATTGCACAAGATAACGTACCTAGACATCCAATGATTTGTAAATTGTCATAAATATTCCAGTAGAACAATTCAACACGAAATATCTTATAATGTTCTAGAATCTTAGATTATGCAAACTAATTTTCCTTAGATCTCATATTAAGTAATTACTAGATTTGCTTGAATTTAAGAAATAACTTAAATACAAAAATGGAAGAACAGGAACATTTACACCTCCTCCATACAAATGAAGACAATATCTATCTTGGGAAATTTAATATGGGAGAAAACCAAACTAGAGGGTGAGTCTTATGCTTTTCTCTCTTTGCTTCAGTTATACAAACACATACAAAGGAATGGAACTCACTATGGAGTTACCTTTTGACACTATGGCTTGAATAGTCGTTATAGAATCCTCCTCCTCCTCTATTAGCATCTCAAAATACCACTCCTAAATGTTTTTCTCAGCTATGGAACAAGATATAATGCTAAATAAATGGAACCAATTCTCCTTCTAGTGGCTCAGTGGTTAGCATAGCCTAATAGCCTTCTAGGGTTAGGGTTATGATTTCCCCAACCCTCTATTACTGATAAGGTTGTAGACATTTTATAATCTTCTTGAAAGCCCACATGTGACTATCCCCAACTGTGCTAGTATAGGGTTAACATGGCATCCATTGATATCATGGCAGTCAACATGACAAGTCAACTTTCCAGAGGCATACCTTTCACATGTGAGCTTTGGTTAGGGTGATTTTTGTACAATTGGAAAAGTATTCGTGTGTGGATAAAGAAATAAATGTTCAAGGTTTGTGCATTGTAACACCAACCAATTTCATTTGATGCCTCAAAGTGACTCTGGAAGGTTACGGACCCCTACTTTACACACTAGAACCTACCATTAAAAATGGGCCCTACATGCCAAATTCTCCAATTTTCCACCCAAAAGGTACCAAGATAGATGAAATTGTATGATGATCCAATATTAATCATACCTTCCCATTTAGTGATACTTTTTTGCCCCTAAAATATTCACTGAGTGAGATGAGGAAATTTATCCTCTACCTTTTGCTTAGAATGTCATTTTTACCTTAATTGAAAGTTGTCCTTTCAATCCGGTCTTCCAAAGTTCATGATGGCCTTATCTTGTAATTCTAGAATTCTTCTACAAAATAATGTTTTCTAGAAACTCTACTTGAACATATGGTGTTAACTTCTCTATGGTAGCTAAGACTTATCCATAGAAATCCAATAAAGTTTCAAATTATCCACATTCACTACTAAGTAAATGTGTATATATTTGGGTATACTAAGTCTATATGCATTATCTCCCATCTTCTTGAATACCTCAAAAGGGCCTTACCATAGAGCCTTAATCTTCTTATTAGAATGTTGTCGTATTTCTTTGTTCAGTCATAACCAAAATATATCTTCCACTTTGAATGGTTTCTCTATTTTATGATGGTCATGTTGATCCTTGTATCTTTTTTGTGACTTCTTCAATGTCTCTTGTATTTGCAAATGGATTTGCCTAATCTTGTCAACAATCTTCTTTATTTTCAACACTTCTGTTGTGATGTCTTGCGTCAATCCTCCTTGTTGTCCATATACAACATCCCAGTGTAAAGGAAACAAATACCCAGAACAAGTTTCAAAATGGGACTTGTTAGTAGAAGTGTAGAATGCTATATTATAAGAGTGTCGAATGTAGATTAGATTTTCATCCCATCTCTAGAAGTTTTTTATTATAACCCCTCAAAAACTACACCAAAGTCTTGTTGGCTACTTCTTTTTTCCCATCTATTTGTGTATGGAATGTTGTATATCACTTCAAATTAGTGTCCATTGTCCCAAAATGTGCTCCAAAAGGAACCAAGAAATCTGGTATCCCTATTCGAGATTATGCTTCTTTGTATCCCAAAGTGCACCAAACCTTGTTTATAGAACATGTTCGTTACTTCTTTTCCTTTGATGGTATTTTTATAGGATATAAGTATACACATCTTCTTGAACCTATCAACTACCACAAATAAATAGCCATGCCCCTTCTAAGTTGTTGATAAATCACCCACAAAATCTATCGAGATACTTTCCCAAGGTGAAGTGGGTATATGTAAGGGATGATATAGACCTTGCTTCTTATTACAAGGCTCGTTGGTACAACAAATTATGCATCCTCTAATATATCATGCTACATCTTCTTGTAACATGGATCGATATACATACCTTTTCAAGTTGGCAACTCTCTACCCAACACCATAATGTCCTGTAGCCCTAGAGGTCTGCACCTCTCTAATAAGCTACAATCCTTTACCTTATAGAACATAGAGTTTTTCTAGCTTGTAGAATAACCCACTTTGGAGATGATAGTCAACTTCTTTTTCACCTTCTCTAATATGAATTTGGACCTATAGCTACTAAAACATCAACCTTGAAATCCTCATCTTTTGTGTATGCTTCTTTTTATGCATAATGGGTGTTTCCACACAGAGGGAAGACCCTAGTTTAGAGTGAAACAACCAGCAAAACCCCTCATACACCATCCCTTTCGACATCACCTATGAGTAGGTGAATTCTCACCGAAGGCATCTATGAGGGAGTTCAAGAACTTGGACAATTCTATAGTGATGAAGGAGACATTAAGCCTATGTTATCATTATTGTTCTCAACATTCATAAAAATAAATCTGAAGTATACCCTCATTCCATGCAGCGAATCGATTATTAACAGAGTTATAACAGATAAATCATACCATGCATGACATAATGCACAAAAGAAATAATAAACCCAAAACATACATTTGCATTAATACCGAAAAGTCTTCATTGCATTCCAACTGTCACAACTCACTAGCCTAATAGATCAACATTACAATGCAATATCATATCTCGAAATGACACACTGACTTGGTTCTCCTCTCTCTTCTCTCTCTATGAATTTATCTATTCATAATTTTACATTTAGGTACAAAGTCGACAAATAACCTAATATATTATTACCATTGGAAAAAACCCATAACCTAAGCCTGACGACTATCCCTATTTTCTGCCTTCCACGTGTTGACCCTTAGCAGACTTTCATGTGTGGTGCTCCTTTGCTTGAGGAAATATTTTAGGGATCCCTCTGAGCAAAATATAAAAGTTTCTCTAACTACTTAGATCCTATTTTTGTCACACATCTGATTTTATAAGGACCCAACCAATGCATTTGGAATTTCTTTGGATGCTTATAAAATTTACCTTCATAGAGATAAATCAGATCTCCTTGCTAAAACTTCTTTTTCTTGATGCACTTGTCATGCCATGATTTCTCCTACACTTTTTGGGCATTCTGATGAAACCCTACCAATGCATGGTCTTCCTCTAATTGTAAAAGTTCTGAAAATATCTATTTTATTGCGCTTGAATCAGTTAAATTTTCTAAGGCAACAATAGTAGACTAGTCACTATGAATTCCACAAGCATTAATGCTTCTTGTCCATAGACTAACCTGAAAGGTGTCTGTCCTGTCAGTTTCTTACATGCAGTCATGTATTCCCATAGAACTATTGGAACCCATAGATACCAATCATCTTTGTTTGCATTATAGACCTTTGTTAATGTGTTTTCTAGGATTTTGTTAAAAGCTTCAACAACATCGTTAGCCTACAGATGATAGGGACTGCTCTTTGGTTGATAGGTTTTAAATTCCTTTATCAAGGAAACTATTTTCGTGTTAAAAAACTGAGTACCTTTATCACTCATCAGTATTTTGGTGCATCCAAATATCATAACCGCATTTTCAAATATAAACCACGCAATTTTTTGTGTGTTGTGGTCTCAAGCAAGTTCTACTTCATCTCATTAGGTAAGATAACCCATTGTAGTGATTATGTATCTTGAACCTGATCTTTTTGTAGGTGAGTTGATAGGTCGAATGAAATCTATTGCACATTTTTCAAATGTTTGTAGTGTTACTTGTAGGTACAATGGCATCTCATCCCTCCTAGATGGTTTTCCAACCCTTTAACAGACATCGCAATTCTGATAGAACCCCTTGGCATCCTTGTTGAGGGTGGGCCACTATAGTCCTATGTGCAAGATCTTCTACGTGGCATCCTTTCCTACATAATGACCTCCTAAAACTTCTTTGTGTTATTTTGATAATATTAATGATCTCTTGTTATCCAACACACACCGATAAAGTATGCCATACACACCAATCTTATACAGGCCCCAGCTACTAGTTAGTAATTTTTGGCCTTCCCCACTATCTGTTTCTTCTACACCACTGTATAGTCTGTTGTGGTTACTCCTGTATTGATAAATTGAACAATGTATGCAAAGGAATCATTGACCATTTCTACTGCAAATAAGTGTGCATCTGGAAAATTATCATCAAGGTTTCTTGCATCTTCCCTAGTGAAAATACGTGACAAATGATTTGGTCTTGCATTGAGTCTTATTGGTTTTACGACAACCTCGAAATCATATTCTTGAAACAAAAACAACCATCTTCAGATTCTCCCCCCCAACACTGGCTTATTGACCAAGTATCTCAGCATAGAATAGTCTATGTACATCCTAAAGTGTGATCCTAGAAGGTAATGTTGAAAATTTTGTAGTGCATATACGATTTCAAACCCTTCTTTTTATGTAGTCATGTAATTTTGTTCAATTGTCAACATTTCCTGCTAGCAAACGGAATAGGGTGATTGATATCCTCTTCAACAAGTTGAGCTAAAAATTCACCCAAGTTTAATGATGATGCATCTACATGAACATGGAAATCCTTGCCCCATTATGGGAAAACTAAGATCGATGCAGTAACCAAATTCTCCTTAAAGTTAACCATAGCCTACTAACACTGGCCATTCCACTAGAACTTGACTTCCTTCTTCAACATTTTTTCCAAGGGGACTGTAATCTACCCGAATCCTTTGATAAACTTCCTGTAGCAACTAGTATGACCCAAAGTCGCATGTAATTGTTGTACTGATGTTGATAGAGGTAAATCGATTATAATAACAATCTTCATAGGGTCGACCAACATACATTTCTTGCATACCACGCGACCCAGTTAAATACCAAATGATGAACATAAAATGCACTTCTTCAAGTTTAATGAGATTTTCAACTATCGACATATGTCGAGCATGAGGCAGAGAACTTCAATGTGTTTCTTTAATAGGATAAACATTGTCCAACCATACAAATATACCTCCAAGTATCTATGTATGAAGTCCTTGAAAACCTCTACCACCACTCTAGAAAATACCACGAGTGCATTTTTTTTCAGACCGAAAGGCATCAAAATATATTGGAATGATCTTCATCATGTCACAAAAGTTGTCTTGTTCCTGTATTCTAGTGTGATCTTGATCTAATGGTATCTTGAAATTCCATTTGTAAACGAGTAGACCTCTTGTCCTCCTACATTCTCAAGCACTTCATCAGTGAACAGAGTGGGGAATGGATCATGTATGCAAGCATCATTTAAATTTCTTAGATCCACGCAAATCCAAATCTCGTTTGTTTTCTTATCCTACACCACCATTGTACTTACCCATTCTGATTCTTTTACTGGTTCATTAATCCCTGTTTCCAACATTATGTATAATTTTTTTCACTTTCTACTTGTAGACTAGGTTCAACCTGTAAGGTCTTTGTTTCATTGACTTTACATTTGGTTTCAATGAATCTTCATTTCTCCAATCTCTCCTCCTATACATTTCATTTCCAAGAAAGTAGTTGGGAAAATATCTTGATATTCACATAGTTAATCAACAATATTTTCTATTGTCTCCTCATCCCAATAGTCTCCAAAAATGGAAAAATTCTGATTTTCTTCAGTCCCAATGTTTACTTTGTGTGTCTTGATAGGTTTGGCATGATCTGTAAATTTGAGTTCTAGACTTACTATGCACTCCTCTTCTATTTTTAGGATTTGTAGATTCCTTGGTTCATACTCTTCCTCATATTCCTCGGTAATGTTCTAACGTTCCATGAATTGTTTGATGGGTTGAGAGTGTCAATGTGCAAGACATAAAGGTACTGACTTTTGTGCAGTATGGCCTTCTGGTGCAAAAATATTCTTATGAACAATATGTAGTGTTGTATGTAGGGATAGATCATTTTATTCAAAGCTAAAGTTCATCTTTAAGTTTTGAGACATCTCTTCCCAATCTGTTGTCCCTCTGTGCACCTCTAATTCAGTGTACTAGTTCCTAGGGATAGTGTCTATTGTATGTATGAAACTATGCACCCATTCTTCTTCTGATATCTTCTTCTTGTTCCATGTTGCAATGCAACCTTTAAGATGATTAGTTGGACACCACAAGAAAGCATATTAGGATCCCTCATTCTTTGTATATGATGTAAATATTACCTATAGAAAATTCCTAGATTTCTGCTAGTTTTCTATTTTTTCTTTATGCATAGCACACCATAGTGCAAGAGTTGATTTTAGAGCTACATCTAAGGGCCAAAATTTTGAGTTGCTCTGGTACCTGCAACTTGAATTATTTCACAAATATCTCTACATTTATCATTCCATCATACTTTGGGGGATTACATGCTTCTGCCCCAATCCAACGCATTGCATGGGTAATACAGGTGCATAATTTGGTGGATATTTCATGCAACCTATGCCACCAATTTTCAAGTGCTTCATCTGAGTCTGATGAACAAGAACTAACACTTCACTGGATTAGCATCCCATAATCAATTGAATTTACATGTTCATCCTTTCACATTGTTATGTTGTAAATATTATCGAGATCTTCTATGTTGAATCCATCCCTCACTAGTTCCACATAACGATCTCCCTCTATTGGGTCATATGGTGTTCTCACCCTCAAATATCCTAATTAAAAAATCATTTGCCTTCTTTTGAGGTAGATCATAACTTTATTTTTAAAGGCCCAACTAATGCCAAGAAATGTTGGATAAGGATTAGTATTGTCCATAATTTCAATTACCTTAAAATCAATGATGCTTTTTACTTCATCAATATTAATCTCTACCCTTGTGAACCTTCCAATCGAGAAGATCCTAGATTGGTTGGCCATTCTCAACTACATAGGTGACCAAATTAGCTTTGGTATCCCCATCATCTCCCATGTCTACTTATGACGAATGTTTACATTCAAACCTAGGTCTAGGATAATATGGTTAACATCATATATTCCAATTTTCACATTAAGTCTAAATTCCTGACTCGTTCTTTTCTTTCACATAATTTACTTGATTGCGCACTTCGAAGACAATCCTCATTATTGCATGCACTGGTCGATCATCTCATGCAGCTTATCCAAAGTCGATCTATCGTTCATTAGTTCTAAACAACTTTTCAAAAATTTCTAGATGGGACTTACCTCTTCTCCCACTTCTCTTGGTGTGGACTTGTCATATATCGTTGACATGCCATATACAAATTGTGCTTATTGCATGTTCGAACTTAGCAAACCCCATTCTATTTCAATGAACGCTCTTCTAGCTTCCTTATATGTTTATTTTCCTTTACTAGGTTAAACCTGGGGGGTGGCTCTGTTTCTTTTCTTACCTATTAATAAGGTTGGCTCCCTTTTCCACTTGCATCTACTCCTTTTCTTTCTCCTACATGTGTAATTTCTACTACTTGTGGATGATTTACATGCTCTTCAGTGGCTATCATTTATACATTTGTCTCTTTTTCTCTTGCCACTTTGTAATAAATTAAGGACAGTCTTCAGTGGCCTGGTCTAATTGTTTGTAATAGGTACATGTTGTGTAGGGGTCAAGGAAATATCACACAAGGTGTCCTGGTTTATTGTAGTTATAAAAAATGATCAGGCCCCTATCTCCTCTAAATCCTCCCCTTCCCCTAGCTCATCCTCCTTGTTCTCTTCATTTCATCTCTTGACCTCTTCCTAGATTATATACCCTGGGTGTGTTATATATCAACATTGCAGCTTCAAACCCTTCTATATATTATACTTTGAATGTATCAGTAGTGAATTATCTCATTAACTCCAATGCGGAAGAAGTATGAATGTTGTGTCCTACTGACTTTCAAAAGTCGCAGAACAAGGTTTTCACCGAGATTTGATACTTTTGCATCATTGAACAGGATGTCAGTATATGTCCCCAAACTCTACAAACCTCACACCATAGTCTCCTACCTTGCACCAATGGATTCACATCTCTTGTATCCATGTATGTTGTCACAGTTGGACATTCATTCATATGATGGCCTCACTTTCTACATATAGTGCACCAAAATTATTTGTGCTTCTCCTTGCCTTTCTTTAGATCTTGCAATTGTATTTTTAAAGTCGACGATTGTTACTACACTATTATCGCTACCTATAGGGGATGCTTCTAAATTCATGGTAGTCTCTAAAGATTCATACTATGAAGTGAACTTTTGTTGAGTTAATGGGACACGTATATACAACAACAAACCTGCAATAAACCATTCTCTATTTTGTGCATCTAGAATTGGAAATAATAAATGATCTAACAAAAATTTAAACCTCTAGTGATAATCCCATATTAACTCGCCAACATGATGCTTAATATCTTTGACTCCACGATACATTGAGATTCTAATTTTGGTTTCTAGAATTCCTTTAAAAATTTATGTATGATCTCGCCCAGTGACCTACCTTTTCCTCCTGGCGGTGGTATTCTTATATTTCATATACTAGGTTAATACGTGATCCCTGAAAGTGGTCTCCATCTATGCCACCTTCGTTTTTTTGTATTGGACCTATTTAATAGTTCGGTTACTTCACATACAAAAATACAATCCTTAGGATCCTCTAATCTATTGAAGAATGTATAGGTTCGATCTTCATAATTGTATTTGATTCATAATGAAATGTATTTATCAAAAGAAAGAAAAGGAATTTATTATTATTATTATTATTATTATTATTATTATGACTTACTAAAGCATGAGTTTCATGCTTGGGTCATCATGTTATAGGTCAAAGTCCCCATTGAGGACTTCTATATTTTGTCTTGAGTCATTAGAGTCATTGTCCATTTTATGAGACCCTTCTTGGGCTTTTAAATCATGTAAAAAAAATTGTATTGAGTCAAATAAGTCATTTTTCACCTCCACACCAAGTCAGACCTCACATGATCAAGTCGACCTACATCAAGGTAATTTGACCCACAGAAGAGGCTATAAATAAGGGTAGTTCAATTCATTTGTAGGATCACACACACGTGTTCGATATTCAAGAGAGGAATCAAAAGATTATCAAATTGTAGAAGAAATAGAAGGAGATTTGCTGGAGAAGAAAATTGAAGTTTCTGGGTCATCTCTCTCACATGTGTGAATTTACTAGACTATTGCTAAAAGGTTGAAGTGTTGCATCAAGGATGAGTTTCTATCTTTGCATCAAGGTAAAAATTTATGTTGTCTCTAGGTCGAAGTTATGTTGTTGCTTCTAGTTCGAAGTGTTGCTTCTAAACCTAAGTACTATTGCATCAAGGTCGAAGATTCGCTGCTATGTCTAGGTCAAAGTTGTTGCTAGAAGGTTACCATCTGGAGAAGAAGGGAAGGGCTGACTTGGTGATTGGAGGAATTATGTGTCAAGGTCAAGGAGTCTTGGATTATCTCGTGAAACTATTGAAGGAATAGTTGTTGACTGGCTTTTCCCCTAGCTATGGTTTTTCCCTGGATCTCCACCTACATCTGGTGTCTTTGATCTTCATGTTATGGTTTTGGTAATTGCTTGATGAACTAAGATAAAATAAGAACAAAAGAAATTTTATAAGAACATAATACTATCACAAGTAATTATCAACATAAAGAAATTATTTTTCCTTACTGATTTTCCAACATGGTTTCAGAGCTAAGGTGAAGAAGAAGGAAAAAAGCAGTGTGAAGATATATTGAAAGGAGAATAAGGAGTTTTAAGAAGTTTGAATAAGGGTCATCAAGGAAAAGGATCATATAAGGAGTCAAGCCTACTATTTTTAAGAACAATGTCTAACCCATTGAAGGAATAAAACAAATTAGAAGGAGCATCCAATTACAGGGCATTTAAAAAGAGGATAGATCTCATTCTCGAGAAAAATAAAGCCTTGGATCCAGTCAAAGGAAAAGTAAATAATCCCACAAATGAAACAAGTGATGCAGAAAAGGAAAAGTTCATAGAAACAAAGATATTGGCCATGACCCTAATGGTGGATGGAATAAAGGATAACCTCATCCTATAAATATCCAACATATATTTTGCTCAAGAGATGTATGAGGCCTTATCCAAATTGTTCACAATCAAGAATCTTGGTCAAATTGCAAGTCTTAATAACGAACAAAGAACTATGAAGATAACAAAGGATGACATTGTGGCATCCTTCTTTGTAAGAATAGATAGATATAGTACCTAAAAAGAGCTTTTAGTCACTGCACTTATAATATTACTAACATCTTGGAGTGCCTTTTCATCAGGGATCAACAATTTGAAGGAAACTCCTACATTCGAACAATTATAGAATGCATGTAGTCAAGAAGAAGTTAGGATTTCGTTAGTAAGAAACAAAGAGAGTGAAGAGGAGAAAATTTCAAATGCCTATTCTGCACATCATAAGAATAAAGGAAGCTTCAAGAATTCCAAAGGGCCAAGAAAGAAGATAGACCTATCCAATATTGAATGCTACAATTGTCACAAGATGGCTCAATATAGAAGTGATTATTTTCATAATCCCAGGAATAGAAAGAGAAACATAGATCAAGAAAATGTTGTCGAAGAAGGATCTCCAAAGAAGAACAAGACCGAAGAATTTGAAATAAAGGACTTGCACTACTCATTCCTCTACTCAAAAGTTGAATAGTTTTTCCTTTATGCTTTGATTTCTAGTACTTGTAGGTTTATCATGCTTTGGAAAAACATTTTGAAATTGTTTTAAGTAATAGGTATCCCTCAATATTGGATTGAGAGGGAGCCCCCACCACTTTTCAAAGATAAGTATCTTATTCTGGTATTATCCATTTTATATTTGGTTTCTTTCTCTTATCCAGATGAGTTTTTACTAGATGTTAATAACATTTCTTTTTATATTTTCCTTGTTTAGGAAAGGCTTGCTAAATGCTCAAGGGCTACGGAGAAGACCTCACAAGACAAAGCATGATATAATTTCTATTGAGTTGATGTCCTATAAGGTTTGTCTAGAAAATAACTCAAAGGTATGTCTTAGACCATAAGCATTTTTCTCTTCGTGATAAAGGTATATTCATTCATTCTAATAAATATGCTTTGCATTACTAACAAGTGTCATGTCTAGGACATTTGAATCATAAATATTCTTGTTCAGGTGATTAATAATTAGATTGAATCTAGCCTCATTAAAATAATCATTTTTGTGGAACCCTAAAAGGTTCTCTATAAAACCCTAACCTAAGGGTATGTCAATGATAATATGAAAAACCCTAGTCTACTTAGGGTTACTGATGAAATCTAGAAAAATTCTATTCTATTGATGTTTGGGTTTTGATGGTAATGTCATGTTTGGAGTTTTCATATTGTTATGGAAACCCTAGTCCTTTAGGGTTGGATAGTAATTTCTATTAAAATTCCAAGACCTTGAGGCTTGGGTAAATTAAGGTTTATGAGCAAAACCCTTATAATACCTAGAGTAAGCTCCTAGGAATTAAATCCTAGGTGTCTGCTTGCCTGTCTGATCAAAACCCTATCCTAATCAAGATTTTTATATGTATAACTTTAAATGTATTTATATTTGTGTCTTGTGCTTACCTAATGGATATTGATATGCTTGTGCATGATTATGAAATCCCATATATGTGTATGTGCTAACCTAATTTTTTATGCCCATAGTGTGTAAATTCTAGGGTTTGTAACTAAGCCCTAGTAGAAGTTTGATATTCTAGGATATGGTGATATTATCTCCATTATGATGATAAAATCTAGGGTTTACAACAAACCCTAGTAGAAGTTGATAATATTGTGCTTGGTTTTATTTGTTGACATCTAAGGCTTAATGTCTCAAATATGGAATCTAGTGTTTTCATTAAATCCTAGTAGAAGTCTCACATATGAATTCTAAAGTTGTTGGATGCATTATAGAACTATAATTGTTTGAATTGCTTATAGGGTTTACAATATATTATAAGATTATTCCATCATATATCTTAAAGAAATATTGAAACCATAGATATAATAAGATTGATATCACGATTGAGTTATTGATGTGATCTAGGGGTTATAACCTAACCCGAGAATGTAGTTGAAGTTTAAAAGTATGTATCTCTTGTTGATTATGAACCTAACTAAGTTTAGGTATTTGATATGCTTCCATGATTATGATATATTTAAATCCATGCTTCTATATATGTATTTGATTGTACTTTCTATCTAAGTTGTGCAGGTACATAATCTTCAATATGTTGAAGATATTTGTAAGAAAATTTTATTTGATTGGAAAGCATGATGAAGGAATTTATATGAATAATGATGATCAAATAAGAAGGATTAAGGCCATGAAATATTCTCCAATGTTATAGAAAGTAGTTGATATCCCTAGGTTAAGAGGGAGCCTAGATAAAGGAAAGAGTATATCTCCCAAGTTGAGAGGGAGGGCATAGTCATGATGAACACCTTGAAGAAGAATTTGGAGAATGTATATTGAGGTGTTGCTGAAAGAAGGAAAGCAGAATCCGATTGTAGAATATGTTGTTGCATGTGAAGGAAGTTGAATGGTTGAGGAAACTTCTATCAAGATTCGTTTGGGAAGTCTCTAAGTCCTATTGTGATAAATTGAGATAATCAAGGTATCATCAAGATGTATGGAGGCCCCAAAGGTTTGTGTTTACTTATGTATTTGAAATTTTGTTACTGATTAGGGTTGTGATTATTCAGGTAAATCTCTCAAAGTTTTGGAGGCATGCTTGATGTTACCGATCTGTTTGATCAAGAGAGATTTGATGTATTGAGGCATTTTGTGTAATACAAAATGCCTGGAAGGACAACTGATTGACCTATATGTTGATGGTTCCCAAAGTAGGAAGTGGTGTTGGTCATAGAGTTATGACCTTGCATTACACACCTAGTTCCTCGGGTTGATGGTTAGCAAGTGAGCTTGATGGTATCTAGAGTGGTTGAAAGCTTTAGTCCATCTTAGTCCCACCCATATACATTTCCTTGGTCAACAATCTAGTTCGTGACACTGAGTGTGCCTAAAATCTCCGTGGTTCATGTGTTTTGAGATCTTCCATGTACTTATATGTGTAATTATGAATACCTCCCTAGTTAAGAGGGAGTTTTGAAGAAGGTAACTAGGTTCGGCCTTCATAATTGTATTTGAGTCATAATGAAATGTGTTTATCAAAAAAAATAAAAAGGAATTTATTATTGTTATTATTATGACTTATTAAATCATGGGTTTCATGCTTGGGTCATCATGTTATAGGTCAAAGTCCCCATTGAGGACTTCTAAGTTATGTCTTGATTCATTAGAGTCACTGTCCATTTTTCAAGACCCTTATTGTTGAATCATGTAAAAATAACTTTTATTGAGACAAATAAGTCATTTGACACCTCCACAGCAAGTCGGACCTCACCTGATCAAGTCAACCTACATCAAGTTAATTCGACCCACATAAGAGGCTATAAATAAGGGAAGTTCGATTCATTTTGAGGATCACACACACAAGTTTGATATTCAAGAGAGGGAATAAGAAGAATACGAAATTGCAGAAGAAATAGAAGGAGATTTGTCAGAGAAGAAAATTGAAGTTTCTAGGTCAGCTCTCTCTCACATGTGTGAATTTACTAGGCTACTGTTGGAAGGTCGAAGTGTTGCATCAAGGTCAAGTTTTTGTTTTTGCATGAAGGTCAAAATTTCTGTTGTCTCTAGGTCAAAGTTCTATTGTTGCTTCTAGGTCGAAATGTTGCTTCTAGATAGAAGTACTATTGCATCAAGGTCGAATATCTTATGTTGCATCTAGGTCAAAGTTGTTGCTGGAAGGTTATCATCTATAGAAGAAGGGAAGCGATGACTTGGTGATTCGAGGAAGTCTATTTCTAGGTCAAGGAGTCTTGGATTATCTCGTGAAACTATTGACTGGGTTTTCCCCTAGATAGGGGTTTTTCCCTGGTTGTCCACCTACGTATGGTGCCTTTGATATTCATGTTATGGTTTTGGTAATTTATTGATGAACTAAGATAAAAGAATAATACAAGAAATTTAATAAGAACATAAGAATATCACAAGTAATTATCAACATAAAGAAAATATTTCTGCCTTACTGATTTTCTAACATAATCCATCACTATGAAAGACCAATTGTTAAAATTGGAAACCAGGGAAAAACTTCATGTGGGTCATCTTATTCATGGCTGATAATATTTTTATTAGATCCCTCTCGTCAAGAGGTGTAGGATTGATATAAAGATCATCTGATTCCGATAAGTATTCATGGAGATATGAATTTATTTTGATCATGGAATTATTATCAAGCCGACCTACAACTCATGTAGGCTCAGAAGCCCAACAGTCGCATCTATTCAAACACCAACGTTGTGTATAAATATAAGAGGAATTTTCCTCATTTTCACTCACTCTTCTCATCACATATCTCTCTCTCTCTCTACTGCACAAAAATGAGTCTCTTCTCTACTACGCAGAAATGGGTCTCTCTCTCACACATGTGAAGTCGGAAGCTGTTGAACCTGAAGCTGCAACTGCAGATCCAAAGATTGACCTGTGTGGCCTAGAATATCTCCTCTTTGGAACTGTGTTGTAGGTTCATCTGAACCTCCTCTGAAAGCCACAACTTTTGGTGGTGGAATGAAGTCAATCCAACGAACGATTTGCAAGATATCGACTGCCCTAGTTTGAAGCCAGAAACTGCTGAAACTGAAGCTGCAACTACAGAAGTAAAGATTGACCTGTGTGGCCTAGAATATCTCCTCTTTGGAACTGTGTTGTAGGTTCATCTGAACCTCCTCTAAAATCTGCAACTTTTGGTGGTGGAATGAAGTCAATCCGACGAACGGTTTGCAAGATATTGACTGCCCTAGTTTGAAGCCGAAAACCGCTGAAACTAAAGCTACAACTACAGAAGTAAAGATTGAATGCGTGGCCTAGAATATCTCCTCATCTGAACTGCACTGTAGGTTCATCTAAACCTCCTCTGGAAGCTTCAACTTTTGGTGGTGGAATGAAGTCAATCCAACGGTCAGTTTGTGAGATATCGTCTGCCCTAGTTTGATAATGAAGCCGCTAATGCTAATGCTGCTAATCTAGGGTTTGCTACTGCTGATATGAATCAGATTTATTGTACTATTTCTCTCTGCTGAATTATTGAAGATAAAAGAATATTTGATCAAAGGGTTTCCCCACACATTTTTGGGTTTTTCCCTGGCTAGCCGCCACATCTTGTGTCTCTTGTCTTGGCTTGTTTTCTGTCGATCGTTTAATGTTCTATCTACACTTTACTTTATGTATATGTGATTGCTAATCTATGGAATATAATAAGAAAAATAAGTAAATTGTTATAAGCATAGAACATACCATATATTAACACCAACATTCTCATGGTAGAATCAATTTCTATCATGAATCCCTGTGTAGTTTTGCTTTGTGATCTTTTGGCTAATTTAATGCTACCTTGGATCTTTTTTGGCCACTTACATTATCTTGATTACCTTTATTATTCTCCTCACTAACTTAACTTACCTACATCAAATAATTAGGTGATATTACTTCTTGTCTCGACGATGTGCATGGTGTCGTGGGTTTGATGTAGTGTGTGGCCTGAGCAAGGTCACTTGGATACACTAGTTCTTCTCTCTCCAAGATAAGTTGAGGGTTTCCTTCCTTGTTCATTCTTCTATAGTGTAATTCTTCATTTTCCTTTATGCATGGCACTCCATTGGGTAGGTGACCTTCCCTGGTTTTTTCTTCCCAATCTTCATTGTGTTTCCTTCTTATCCCTTCTTTGTTCTTCCTTGTTTTCCTTTTGTCTATCGCAAGGCTCTGATACAAATCTCTCACCTCACTTTTGCACTGAAAATATCATGCCTCAGCACAATACTCTACTATCTTCCTCTGTCATGCTCTCCTACTACATTAATATTTGTGCTTTGAACCTTCTTGTACCTTCTGCAATTGTATCTCTCTAATGTTTCGACATCCTCACTTCACCCAATCCTTAATTTCTCTCTTGTATCCCTCACCTCTATTCCCTCAAGCCATCTATTGGTCAACCCCCTGTTTCCGCAAAGGTATTTCATTTCTCATGGCATTGGACACCAATTACATCACTCCTTTGTCGCACAATAACATCTTGATCCAAGTAAACAATGACCTCAAATAACTTCATTGTGTTTCTTTGAAAATTATCTTTTGATTGCACTATATGATTGAGTGGATTCTATCATAAATTCAATAATATAACTCTCAATATACTATTTAACTGGAAATCAATTGCTCATGAAACTTTGTTACTTACCAAATGTACTCTTTGTATTAGCTCAAATTCCAATTATACAGTACCACAACATGCTAGTTTATGACTTTCTCTGATAGTCTTGGTAACCTTTCAACTAGAATCACATGGAATTCAACAAAGAAAATTCCATGCAAGTATGTAAAGGCATACCTTCACAGCCACTCCTCAAGATCTATTTGTTGATTTCTTGTATGTTCTTCCATAAATTCGCATTGCTTCATTCATACCCATTACTATATCTCTTCCTTAATCAACCTCCACATCCCCTTCAATCGTGGATTTCAGTCCTTGCAATGGAACCATTTGTTGGCACATAGAGGGAAGACCTGGGTTTAGAGTGAAACAACCAGCAAAACCCCTTAGACACTGGCCCCTTCAACATCACCTACAAACATGTGAAGTCTCACCCAAGAAATCTATGAGGGATTATAGGAACCTAAACAATTTTGCAGTGATGAAGGAGACACGGAGGCTATGTTATCACCATTATTCTCAACATTAAAAAAAAATAACTTTGAAGTATATCCTCGTTCCGCACAGTAAATCAATTATTAACAAATTTATAACAAATAAATCATACCATCCATGACATAATGTGTAAAAATAGACAATAAACCCAAAAAATCATTTGGATTATATAGAAAAAGTCTCCATTACATTCCAACTACAATGGCTCACCAGCTTAATATATCAATATTATAGCGCAAGATCATATCTGAGAATGACACACTCACTCAGTTCTCCTCTCTCTTCTCTCTCTATGACTTTATCTATTTATAGATTTACATTTAGGTATGGGTGGTAATTTATTGCCATGGGAAAAATCCCATAACCTATGCCTAACAGTTATCCCTATTTTCCCTCTTCTGTGTGTTGACCCTTAGACTACTTTCCTGTGTTGTATCCTTTTGCGTGGTGCTCCTCTGTGCAAATCCTCAAAATATTTCCTCAAAACGCTACTCCAACAATGGATAAAAGGATCCATTTGCATAATATTTCCCAAAGTTGTAATCTTTGATGTGGGTGTCCTTGAAAGCACATCTTCCAACTTATTAGTTCTACCTTTATTGTACTTGATAACTACCTGAAATTGCTATAAAAATACCCATCCACTCATAATATGTGGTTTGTTGAAGCTTTTTTTGGGCCTACAAATAATATAGTTATTGGTGATTTATGTGGATAATGGTCTCATTTCCCATCATATAGTGATTCTATTTCTTAGCAACTTGCACCATGGCATATAGGTCCATATCATAGATAGGTTAGTTTAATACTACACCATGAAACATTTTTGAATTATAGCATGTTAGCTTACATCCTTACATTAAGAATTCTCCCATGGCATAGCTACTTGCATCTATTTTCACTTCAAAAAGATTCTACAAGTTTAGAAATGTGAGGAATGGTGTTTGACTGATCCTTATTTTCATATTGTTGAAAGCCTTCACTTGATTCTTTCCCCATTGGAAACTTTTTTAGCTCATTGTTATGGCATGGAATGGTCTAGCTAATGTTGAAAAGGATGTTATGAACTTTAATAGGCATTGTGTTTCCCCAGTAAATCTCCTAACTTTAATGATATTAGTAAGAATTGACCACTTCATGATAGTCTCCATATTTGTGGGATTTATATTGAGTTCTCCTCCATATATCACATACTCCAAATTCATCGCTAACTATTAAGTAAACTCACATTTCTTTGTTGGGTGTGGAACCTGATTATCTTCTGTATTCAAAGGTATCGCCACATTGGACCCCAGTTTGTAATGGGGCGGCAACTCTACCCGTAAAATATTCGCTGCAGGGGGGGTGCAGGGGGGGTGGCTGCGACCTTTGGGAGCCCCCTGCCCCCCCCCCTAGCGGGGGGATTAGGGGCAACGCCCTCGAAGCTAAAAACAGATGTAAAATTGCCTTGTAAAATTTTGTAAGTTCGTAGTCAATCTGGATCGTTCATTAGGCAGAGATCTGACAGTAGAAGTTATGTTTAATTTAGGGTTTTTTTCCCTAGAAGGCAACCCCTCACTATATATGCGGGAATTGTATTGCGTCTATGTATATCTGTATTTTGAGTTAGGAAGAATGAGAATGACAGCGAAGAGGGAATTACAACGGATCTGCTATAGGTTGTATCTCTTCAGTTTGTTGGATAATATAAAAGGAAATATTGACTGTTTCTCCGTGGACATAACCCAAACTGGGTGAACCACGTATATATGTGTCTCTCTTGTTTTATGCATTTTCTGTGTTTATATTTCTACAATATTTTATGTGTTCCATTTCTCTGTAATATATAATTTTCTAACAACTAGTATCAGAGCCAAAGGTCTATTTGGCTGATAAACTCGCAGGAGAGAAGGGTTCCTGGTTTGAGTGGGAGCAATGTTGGAAGATGGTAGGTTTAGGGTCAAAAAATTTAATGGCCAAAACTACCAGTAGTGGAAGATGCATATGGAATATTATTTGTATTTTAGAGATATGTACCAACCATTGAGAGAAAGGCAAAGAAGCCGACGAGTATGACAAACACAGAATGGGATATTCTCGACAGAAAGGCACTTTGAACAATACCGCTATGCCTAGTGGCGTCGATAGCGTTTAATATTTCAAAGGAAACGACAACAAAGGGTTTAATGTTGACATGGGCAAACTATATGAAAAACCCTCAGCCTCAAATAAGGTATTTCTTATGAAGCGTTTATGTAATATGAAAATGTCAAAAGGTGGATCTGTTGTTGATCATTTAAATGAATGTAATACAGTTACCAGTCAATTAAGTTTTTTAGGGGTAACTTTTGATGATGAAGTTAGTGCTCTGTTATTTCTGTGCTCATTACCAGAAAGTTGGAATGGTTTAGTTATAGCCATTAGCAGCTCTGTCTCTAGATCTAGTACTTTAAAGTTTGATGATGTTGTCGGTGCAATCCTTAGCGAGGAAATGTGACGAAAAAGCTCCGGTGAGACATCAGGTAATGTTTTCACTGCAGAGACTAGGGGAGGAAAAATGGAAAGAGTAAATATTGTAGTAAGTCAACAAAATGCAGATCCAAGTCCAAACCGAGGGTAGTGTGCTGGAAACGTGGGAAGAAAGGACACCTGAAGAAGGACTGCAAGTCTCGGAAGGGAAAAGAAGGAGACGAGCAACAAGAAAATAATCATGAAGCGAATGTAACAGGTGATGTGTTGCGAGATGCTTTGATTCTTTCTTTAGAAAATATTATTGATGCCTGGGTGGTAGATCCAGGGGCCTCATTCCATGCCACACCTGATAGGAAACCTTTTCATGATTATGTTCAAGGAGATTTTGGATAGGTTCGTTTGGGTGATGATAAACCCTATAAAATCATTGGAATGGATACAGTTTTCATAAAACAACAGAATGGAAATCAATGGCTATTGAAGGAGGTAAGGCATGTTCCAAATCTGAAGAAAAATATTATTTCAACAGGGAAGTTGGGAGCTGAAGGCTGTGTGACTACCTACCAATAAAACCTGAAAAGTCACTAAAGGATCCTTGGTAATAGCAAAAGGAGAAAAGGTTGTTACATTGTATTTATGCAATGGTATTTCTAATTTTGTTAATGCTTTGACTTCTACAGGAGAAGATACGACATTGTGGCATCATAGGCTCAAGCACATGAGTGAGAAGGGGATGCAGATTCTTTACTCAAGAAATTTGTTGCCAGGTTTGAAGCATGTTGATTTAAAATTCTGTGAGAATTGTGTTTATGGAAAACAGAAGAGAGTCAAATTCCTCAAAGTTGGGAAAGAAAAGAAGAGTGAAAAATTAGAGCTTGTGCATACAGATGTATGGGGACCTGCTAAGGTATCATCTCTTGGTGGCTCTCGTTATTATGTTACTTTTATTGATGATGCAACCAGAAAATCCTGGATTGATTGTATTCGAAATAAATCTGATGTATTTGATATTTTCAAGAAATGGAAAGCTTTGGTTGAAAATGAGACATGAAAAAGGTTGAAGTGTCTTAGATCAGACAATGGAGGTGAATATTACAACAAAGAGTTTGATAGGTATTGTTCAGAGAATGGAATTCGCAAAGAGAAGACAGTTCGAGGAACACCACAAGAAAATGGTGTATCAGAAAGGATGAACAGGAAAATCATCGAGTGTGCGAGGTGCATGAGATTGCATGCAGGTTTGCCTTTACAAATTTGGGCAAATGTTGTAGATACTGTTGTTTATCTAATAAACAAAGGGCCTTCAATTTACTTGGATGGTGGTATTCCAAAGGAGGCATGGACAGGTAAAAAGGTAAACTACTCTTTTTTAAAGACTTTTGGTTGTGATGCCTTTGTCCATATTAATAAAGAAAATAGAACAAAGCTTGAGGCAAAATCAAAGAAATGTACCTTTATTGGATATGGTGTTAATGATTTTGGTTATCACTTTTATGATTACGAAAAACACAAAATCATTAGGAGTAGAGATGTCATATTCAATGAAAATGTTTTGTATAAGGAGCGGCTGCAGGAAAAGAAACAGGAAAAAGAAAACAGAGAATACACAGTGCTTGACGATATCACAGAAAAAGTGATGGTGCCTGAAAATCATAATGATCAACATCCAGAACAACGACCACAACAGCAACAAGCACCTCAAACCCCTGAAAGTGGTGTTAGAAAATCTACCAGGATAAGTAGACCACCTAAACAATACACTCCTTCATTATATTATGTATTGTTGATTGATTCTGGTGAACCAGAATGTTATGAAGAAGCAGTACAGGTAGAAACTAGGAAGAAGTGGGAGCAAGCCATGAAAGAAGAGATGGACTCCTTACCACATAACCAGACTTGGGACTTAGTTAGGTTGCCTGCAGGTAAAACAACATTGCAGAATAAATGGGTTTACAAGTTCAAGGAAGAATATGGAGGTAGAAAAAGGTATAAAGCTAGACTTGTGGTGAAAGGGCTTGCACAGAAAAAGGGTATAGACTTTGATGAGATATTTTTCTCCTATTGTTAAAATGACTTCAATCAGAATTATTTTAAGTCTAGTAATAGTTGAAGATTTGCATCTTGAGCAGTTAGATGTAAAAACAACCTTTCTCCATGGAGATTTGGAGAAAAAAATATATATGCAACAGCCACAAGGATATGAGGTAAAAGGGAAGGAGAAACTAGTGTGCAGGTTGAAGAAGAGCGTGTATGGCTTAAAACAGGCTCCAAGGCAGTGGTATCTAAAATTTGACAGGTTTATGTCTGAACAAGGTTATACTAGATGTCACTCTGATCATTGT
>APFE030528773.1:83790-111437 GCA_000404065.3 Pinus taeda
AAATGTGCTCAAAAGAAAATTGGCAAACTCATTTGCAATGAAGGATTTGGGTGTTGCAAAACAAATCCTTGGTATGAGAATAACTAGAGACAAGAAGAATAAAAAATTAACATTGTCTCAAAGTGAGTACATAGAAAAGGTGTTGAAAAGGTTTAACATGTAGAATGCAAAACCAGTTAGTATACCTTTGGCTAGCCATTTCAAATTAAGTAAGGAGGAGTGTCCCAAGACTCAAGAATAAATGGCTCATATGTCTAAAGTTCCTTATGCATCAGCAGTTGGAAGCTTAATGTGTGCAATGGTCTGCACAAGGCCTGATATTGCACATGCAGTGGGAGTTGTAAGCAGGTACATGAAAAATCCAGGAAAAGAACATTGGATGGCGATGAAGTGGATTCTCAGGTATTTGAGAGGTACCACAAATCAAGCATTATGATTTGGTGGTTCAAACATTTCTCTACAGGGATATGTTAATGCAGATATGGCAAGTGATAGAGATAACAGAAGGAGCACAACAAGGTATGTGTTTACTGTAGGTGGAACATCTGTCATTTGGGTCTGAGAACTGCAAAGTGTTTTTGCACTCTCAACAACAGAAGCAAAGTATGTTGCTACTACAGAGGCTAGTAAAGAAATGATTTGGTTATAAAGGTTTCTGGATGAATTGGGTAAGAAGTAGGAGTTGGGCAGGTTATACAGTGACAGCCAAAGTGCCATACATCTTGCAAAGAACTCTGCATTTCATTCCAAGACTAAAAATATACGGCTCGAGTACCATTTCATACGGTCAGTGTTGGAAGATGGACAATCGAAGTTGGAAAAGATACACACTAGCCAAAATCCTGCAGATATGTTAACAAAAGTTGTAACCAGGGAGAAAATGAGAATCTGCTCAGTTTCAATTGGTCTTCAAGTATGATGAAGAAGATGAGAAACAGCCAAGTCCAAAGTGGAGCCGTTGTCCAACAAATGAAGCAACGATGGAGTTGTTATAATCAGTTTCCAAGTGGGAGATTGTTGGGTGTGGAGCCTGATTATCTTATGTATTCAAAAGTATCGCCACATTGGACCCCAGTCCGTAATGAGGCAACAACGTCGCTCGTAAAATATTCGCCGCAGGGGGGTCTAGGGGGGCAGTTGCGACCTTTGGGAGCCCCCCCCCTTGGCGAGGGGATCAGGGACAATGCCCCCGAAGCTAAAAATAGATGTAAAATTGCCTTGTAAAATTTTGTAAGTTCGTAGTCAATCTGGGTCATTCATTAGGCAGATATATGATGGTAGAAGTTATGTTTAATTTATGATTTTTTTCCCTAGAAGGAAACCCCTCACTATATATGAGGGAATTGTATTGCGTCTATGTATATTTGTATACTGAGTTAGGAAGAGAGATGAGATTGAGAGCGAAGAAGGAATTACAACAAATCTGTTGTAGGTTGTATCTCTTCAGTTTGTTGGATAATATAAAAGGAAGGACTGGCTATTTCTCCGTGGACGTAGCCCAAACTGGGTGAACCACATATATCTGTGTCTCTCTTGTTTTATGCGTCTTCTGTGTTTATATTTCTGCAATATTTTATGTGTTCCATTACTCTGTAATATATAATTTTCTATCATTCTTGAGATTAGCCAATAGCTAGTGCTTCTTCAAAGTATCTAACACATTCATGAGACGTGAGATGTTAGCCTATGAGGGAGAGATATAAACCAATATATCATCTAATTATATTATAATAAATTAATCTAAATATAGGCGTAATGTAGCTAGTTCATTTCATAAACCAAACAGAATGACCAACCATTCATACAGACCTTCCCTTGTGGCCTTGAAGGCGATCTTCTAGGTGTCTTCTTCTTTGACACGTACTTGGTGGTATCTTGATATGATATCCATCTTGGTGAAGTACTTATCATGATACAACTAGTCTAACAAATCATTAATCTTGGGAAGAGTGTACCGATTCTCAAATTTAATCTTGTTCGAATATTTGCAGTAGGGACACATTTGACATGGCCCATCCTTCTCGGGTATGATGATGATATGTAACCCATAATGTAAGGTGTTTGGTCAAATAAATCCTTGCTTCAACAACTATTACAACTATTTCTTCACTTTATTTGCTTCTAGAATAGCCTGTCTATATAGCCCAATGCTTGATAATGGTGAATTAGGAAACAATTGTATTGCATGCTCCTCTTCCCTATTGGGTGGTATCCTTTTAGGCTCCTAGAACACTCCTTTGTATGCACGTAGCAACTCATCCAAGTATTATTTAACTTTTCCCTTTCATACATCCCTCCAAGGGTGTGTTTTCACTTACTAAATCATCACCTGGCTTATTCTCTCTTAACAAAAGAAACATACATTTCTTACTAGAACCAATCAACCTTTTGGATTGATTCACACTTATGAGTGAGATATTTGATTTACCTTTATGTGTTGATTACATATGACTTGCCATGCTTAATTAGGTGGTATTGTTTGGCTCTTTTCATGAAGATAACATCCATCATTTACATGTAGGGGCTTCCAAAAACTACACCAAACATGAAAATGGGTACTATAATTGACTCCACCTCATCAATAAACATTGCACTTACAACAAATTTAATTTTACACTATTTCATGAACTTGATTTCTATATCCTTGTTCACCCACCCAAGTTGGTATGGGATTGGATTTCCCTACAAACTAGAATTGAATAGTCCTTCTCTCATAGTCTTCTTGACACAAGATCTTCATAAGGAAAAGTTGTGTCATATCCTTCTCTTCTTAGGGATGAAGGATATTCAGATCCACTTCCTTATATAATGAATTTTAGGCAATCTTCTCATACACATCTAAGTTTCTATCTACCTTATTACTTGAATATGTGTGTAGAAGGTTCTTCTTCCATGTTATGATTCTTAGGGTTCAATTCTAGATGTATATATCTCTGAGGTAAAGACTCCATCCTCCCTTTATGGTGTGAGATTTTTTATTAGAGCCACCATGAGAAGGGCCATATTGGAAGAGATGCTAATTAATTTCTCTTCCAATCTCATGAATCTCTATTATGTTGGATCTCGAGGATTGTTGTGAATGAACTCATCCACCATGGTTAGGGTTTTGTGACTTTTCCCTTAAGCCAATTCCTAGATACTTAAATTTCCCATAATTTCTCTGAAGAAAAGTGTTTCGATACCAATATAATCCATAAAATATCATAAATATTCCACTAGAATAGTTTATCAATAGATCTTATAATAGTTTGAGATCTTAGATTATGCAAACTAATTTTCCAAATATCCTAAATTAATTAATTACTAGCTTTGCTTGAATTTATGAAATACATAAATGAAATAAAATGCATATATATAAACCACCCACATAAATTAACACAATATTTTTCCTATGAAACCCAATATGGGAGAAAGCCCATCTAGAAGGTGAGGCCTATGCTCTTCTCTCTTACTTTAGTTTCAAAAATGCACTTACAAATTAATGGGAACTTACTATAGAGTTACCTTTTGACATTATGGACTGAATGGTTACTATTACTAAAATCCTTCTCCTAAGTTATTCTCTCAAAACACCACTCCTAGATGTTTTCCTTACTTACTATGGAATAAGATATAATACTAAAGAAATGTAACCCCTTCTCCTTGTAGCATCTAAGTATTTTACATAGCCATTTAGGATTAGGGTTTTGAATTTCTCAACCCATGGTTAGTGATAAGGTTTTAGACCTTCTAGAATTTTCTTAAAATTCCACATATGGTTATCCCCATAAGTTTCAATAATGATGATCAACATTCCATCCACTAATACCATGGTGGTCAGTAACGTAGGTCAACGTGCAGAGGCACAACTTTCACATGAGCTTTGATTAAGGTGATTTTTCACGTTAGAAAGTTCTCAGTGTGTAGATCAAATTCAAGTGTGTGTGTGTGTGTATTTTAGATGTTGCAACCCCCAAAAATGTCATTTTATACCATGGATTTCGAAGGTTCTAAACCCCAATTTTCTAAATTAGGACCTACCACTAAATTGAGTCGTGCATGTTAATTCCTAAAAAGAATTCCACCCAAATATTATTGAGATAAATGAAAAATTGTATGATGATTTAGTCAATATCATCCACTACCTTGAGTCCTTTGTATACATAAAATGTCAAACTACCCTACAATTGTAATTATTAACACTAGACATAAAAAATTCCCAACCATTCATTACATGGGTTTCAATTTTGGTAGGGAAATGGAGCACATAGATAAAATATATCTAGTAGTTTCAAATGAAATCTCTTACATAAGTGCTTATTTTGGTCCGTTCATTTCAATGGAAAGTTTAGGAAGAAGCTACAAGTAGCAATAAGGAAGAAGTGCAATAGAATTGACTCAAGGGTGAGATAATAAATGTTTTCAAGGCTTGTGGGTTCTTTCATTTTTGGAGTAGAACAACATCAATGAAACACTAAGAAAATACAAGTGTGCCAATGGAGCAAGGGATAGAATCCAAACAACCTTGCAACATCCCAACATAATAAGAAAGATTTCCTAGTGTCGTGTTAACATCAACTAGATTTTTATGAGTACATGATGCATTGTAATCATATAGTTGAATAACTCAGTTAAGTATGGGTTTGACATCGTAAAAAAACGAGTATGGTTGAAATTGTATAATTATCCTCTAATAGTTGTGGGAAAGAGTAAGTTGTGATTAAATTTTTTTATATAGGTTACATGCCAAGGGAAAACCCCTGAGTACTTCCCCTCATGTTTAGGATGGTTCATATGGTAAATTGTTGAGAGCACATGGTAAGTAAAAGACAATGCTCAAAGAAATTACAATGGTATACTCATTAGGAGCTTAACATATCACTTGCGGGAATTGAACCTAGGTGGGGAGCATAAAAATTAATCCTCTTAACCACTCAGGATAAACCTAATTGACAGGGTTGTGATTATTTTTATGGTTATGTATATTATAGCTATTATTATAGTTGGTTGATGGTTGGTAATTCCATACTTATGTTGCAAACATTATGGTGTATTTGTTGACAGTGCTATATCAAAGTAATAAAACACCCCTATCATTCAAATTATGGTTGTACTTTATTATATGGATTATCAATATATTATTTCAACTAGATGTTCTCTATTACCTTTAATATTAATGTTTGGAATGATGTTTTTATTTAGGAATGGTTAGAGCAAGGAAATGAACTAACTTTTGCTTAAGCACAAGTCTGAATGATAAGTCTCCTCTTACAAACTACTCTACTCATCTATTACATCTTGGTAATGTGACTTTAGTGAGGCATTCCCTCTTGTAGGGATTGAATATGTTGGCAATGGATTTCAATGAACCTTGTTGGACACCTAAGTGGACCCTAGCATGCAATTAGAACCAATCGTCGCACTAGTCACACTTGCACAAATCACATAATTATACCTATTCACAATAATCACTATATCATAAGAACAAGCTCACTATATTGCTATCAACCTTCATTGATTCACTTCATAAGGAATTTAATCAACCTATATCAATAGATGAAGAGAATATTTCCCCTGATTTTTCTACATTTTGTATTTATGGGCCTTTCAATTTTTCTCTCATGACCTTTCAATTTATTTTGTCACTAAAAATCATTTTTTCGTGCATATCTACACACACCCTAAATTATAATTACAACTCTTTCACGAGGACACGAAACTCCATTATAGGGATTGGGGTTTTTCTAGGAGAAGATGTTCCACCTTCTATGGGTGATGACCCTCCAACTTATCTACTTTTGTCCATCCTTTCTTGTTTATTTTTCCTTCCACAAACCCACAAATATTTTCATAGTTATCAATTATTATTTTAGTTTATCAAGTACTTTCTTGTATATCAATATGTATGGGATGATTTCAATATAAAGTTATAGAATATTTAGGTTTCATAAGTAACTCTATCTAGATGTGTTATTTCCATATGCTATGAAATACTATGGCATGGAATATTATGTCACCAAATTCTATGCCATGAAATACTCTATTTTATATATCTCGCCTCCTTGTGAAAGATGTGTGTGTTGTAAACTTCACAACTATTTCAAGGAAAGAATCCTAAGCTATGAAGTATTATATTTTATGTGTCCCGCCTCTTTGTGAAAGAAGTGTGTGCTGTAGAATTCACAACTATTTCAAGGAACAAATTAAATGTTGTGGAATACTTGGATTCTTTTCAAAACCATACAATCCAAAATGAAAGGGATTGAGAGTGTTCCTCACCACATGGCATAATAAAATATTAGGATATAGCGCAAGGTAGCCACATAGCAAGTGGTGAAGTTACAAAGCTGAAGTAAATTGGTTGCTTCTCAAGGTATTCATAATGGCTAGAAAAAATATTTTTGATATGTAGGAATTTTGTTGAAAGAAGTCACGAAACTCCTAGGATCTATTATGGGGAATCCCTAAGGTCATTTTATATTTAAAGTAATCATTATACCTTGGTATATGCTAGTTGACAGAGATAACAAGACCCAAAACTATTTTCTTTCAATTGGTGCATTATAATTCTGATTTTCAATGAATGTAAGATCAAAGTTTTGTTCCTGGATGCGGGTGAATAGCTGGCTCAAGAATATGGAGGAGGCGTGGAGGGTGGGCATGTGGTGGCCCACAAACGCCAAATGTAAATGCGGAAGAACGAAGACATGGTCTCGCACATTCTTAGTTATTGTAGCATTAACGCTGCCCTCCTAGGAATTTGCTTTATCTGCAATGGCAACTACTCCAGTACTCACTTTTGTTTATCCTCCGTGCATGTTCAGGCTCATCGAGGTAGCAGCTCCTTGCTGTTCCTCACGTGCTAACCCAATTCCCTGCTTCCCTTCGGCTCTGGTTCATGGTGCTGAAAGTCATCATCATGCTCCGTCTCCTTTACAGTCAGTGTTCTCACTCCTTAGTCGCTCCCCTACTATTCCCTCTCCCTTTGTCAGGCCTGCTCTTCTCATCATGCCTCGTGAACGACCCAGAATGGGATGTAGACGAGGAAGTTCTCGTGGCCGAGTCCTCCACCAGACATCCTCCACCACTTCGGAATACTCGTCGAATGCTTTGGAGTTCTGCTGCAACAGATACCCTGCCACAAGAAGTGGCAGGGGTAGGGGAAGAGGGCAAGTCACTGCGGATGTTTGTTCACACCATACTCAATCGCACACAGCCCGATTCCGTATTCCTGGCTCTCCTGGAAACTCATCGTTCATCATTTCAGTTATAGTCCAAAGGTGTGAGGATGCTGTGGGTTCGGGGGAGGTTGATCCTGGGGCTCCTCTGGAACACCGGGTGGCCGACCAACAAGTCTCCCAGCGCCGAGCTTCAGGTGGCTTGCCTATCATAAATACAAACGCAAATGCTGGCCCCAGTGCACCAGCGGGAGGTGACCCTTCGAGTTCAGCGACCCATCCTTCTGAATCCAAAGACTTAGACCATTTTGGGTGCCGAATTTTAGAAGAACAACCTTCAACCTTGGATGAAGATTAAATTACTCTGCGCCTCTGGTTTTTGGTCAGTTGCTGAAGAAAGAAGTTCAACTCCCTCTGGATACACAGTTTTCATGCTTGTAAGGTCGCTAAATCAGGTCTCTGTGTTATTAAGGGCGGCTTTCTCTATTATGTTCGTGTCAGTTTATGTTTATGTTTATGTCCAAAAGCTAGTTGTGCTCAAGTCAGTCCTGGTCACTATATGGATCAGTTTTTGGTCACTGTGTGGGTCAGTTTTTGGTCATTGTCAAGATTTGGATTCTCATGTTTTCAGACATTACAAATCCTGATGTAAGAAAAGAAGCAGGTTCCCTAGCAAGTCAAGAGCTTTTTGTAAGAAGGCTAACTCCATGGCTAGAACTACTGAGGCATCTGCCTCTCTTTAATATCTTTTTGTATCAATATAGGAGTAGACCAATTAAGAAAAAAAAGATCAAAGTTTTGTTTTAACTTGCTTGTTGTGAATAGTATTTCATGTTGAGGGATTCAATACATTTTTTTCTTCATAGTAAGGGCATACTCTAAATCTACAACTAGTGTATGAATCCTCTCTAATCATGGATTACATTTCTTTTCGTTTGTTTTCATAATGGTTTAAACTCGTTTCCATGTTTTGTTGTACACATATTGTCATTTTTATTTGTTATATAGTTGCATTTGTTTGAGTTCATGGATTCTCCATCTCATGTTCCGTATCTAAATAATTCATTGTGCATTCTTTTCACAATCATTACCTATTGATTTCACAATTGTGCATCTCATGTTACCTATGGATTTCTCTATGAGCATGCCATGACCATGTGGTTTGTTGAGTAATCAATGTGTTGGTCTTTGGTTCTCCTCCAACACAATAACTTAAATAGAAACTATTAAATAAAAGATATCATTACTCATATGTTGAGATATCTTTAGCTCAATTTGGAGGTCAACACATAATGCTAGTATTTGTTTATTTGAGCAAAGAGAAAAAAATATATCAGCATATAAATAGATTACAACTTCAATACTAACATGTGATTGATACAATTGTTTCTTTAAGAAAAGAGAAAAAATACTAAAACATAAACAAGTCACAACTGCAATACTCATATAATATTGATATGAATTATAAAATCGATCGTATGAAATCAACTCTCTACCAAAATATAGATGTTTCCCTTATGAATACCAACACCTATGTTGGGAATATGGCACAATAATGGAGTTAAGAGTGATTATCATTAGTCAAAACTTGTGTTATACGTAATTATTTTAATGTGAGATGCAACAGGCAACAACAAAACCCTTAATACCCATGATTGGATTCGAGGTGGAGAACATCTGTAGCACAATATGGTTTTATGGACATTAAATAACCTAATGCAAGGGACATAACAACTTTGAGACATATGCACATGTAAAATTTCTAATTATAGCCAAAACTACCTTATTGATCTCAACAATATCTAAGATACAGCTATAACCTTCCTTGCTAGCTTGAACTATATGAAAGACTCAAACTCACCCTTGAACAATTGTTATTCCTAATCAACATTTGGCATGCATTTGTAATTATGAGATGATATCGTAGCCCCAAGGGATAGCTTAGTTTATCAATTTTCCATTGCTAAGTACCTTGCCAATTGGGAGGTCACAGAGTCAAATCTCCTCGACGCCCTTTGAGTTAGGCCTGACCAGATAAGCCGGCGGGTAGATCCCTTTGAGTGGATCTACCTGGATCATTACTTGTGGATGTAGCATCCATTCAATGACCATGAACTATAGGTGGAAAAAAAATACGAGATGTTATCAAAAGTATTTACACGTACACAATCAACCATTAATGAAAATATGTAGTCAACAACCAATGCAAATACACAACTAGAAATAACTTGTATATAGATTACCACAACTAGAATGTAAAATTAAAAGGGGAGAGGATGGGATAGGAGTTATGAATGCATTTAGTAATAAGGTTGCTTTTCACTATGCCAGGAGGATAGAAATGCTTTTAACACATAATCTTCCAAATGCAAGTGTTTTTCTTGGCACACAGACATGCATGCAAGTGTTAGCAACTTTGAGTTGTAGCAAACGAGCTCTAAAGGGAATTGGAAAACACATGTAGCTTGCAAAAGAAGAGGTGTTGGTGAATATAATAATGGGGTGTTACTAAGAATCGAAAAAAGGAAGGAACATGTTATTGCTTAGCATGTTACATGATATCATTACAAGCACCAATTATAATTGTGGTTCAAAACTATGAAGCAAATGCTAAGAATGTAGTAAGAAGTTATTACAAAAATATTGGAAAGGTGCCAAAGCTCAAAGGATGCCATCCAAATTATTGAAAAAAAACATGAATTCTAGAGAGGATTCCCACTAAATATTTAACAAATGTCAATAATAAAGGTTTGGTTTCACATGTGAAGGGGAATTCAAGTATTTGTGAAAACCCTATCTGAGAAAACCATCACTCTAGATGTGGAGAGAATGGAAATTGCTAATAGTGCGAAGTCTAGAATCCATGCAAAGGAGGGGGTATTTTTAAATCAACAATCATTAATCTTGTCAAGCAAGCAACTAAAAATCAAACACACTTTCATTGATTATAAATTTTCAAAAGGAATCAACCCTTTCCCTCTAATTTTTTCTCTAACAGTTCTGGGTAGAGGAGCAATTTTCTCCTACAAGGTTTCAACTATTACCCCTTTCAAGTGTGGTGAAAAGAAAAAATATTCAAATCCTTTCTCCTTAAAAAAGTCATTTAAAATAGTTATTATTCATATTTTGATCCAATGAATCCTCTACCAAGATCCTTCATTATGGAGAGATAAAATGACAACCCATTGTTATATATGCATATGTTATATAACAAGATTGTCACTATTTATTAATTGCATTCCTTCATTTGTTGATTTAATTGATCATGGCCATCGTTTGACATCAACATCTATTTGAGTGGAACCTTGACCATAAAACATTCAATAACTATTTGTTTGAAATGTTCCTCCTTGTTTTTTCTACAATCTTGAAAATCACATAAAGGTCTTGGAAGAGGGACTATGGTTTTAGCATAGAGGTGAACCCCTCATCAAACCATGGTTATATTATTACAACCTAACAATCATGTTTATAACAACCTTGCTATGGGTGAGATTGTATAATATCCCTATTCACTTATAGATTCTTCAAGTTCAAGAAAATACTTGGAAATGCTCTAGGTAAATGACATAAGTTGTGTCTAAAATGACATTATTTCTTATGCATGTATGTATGTATAGATTGTCCCATGTCCAGGCCTATAAGATAAGATAGTTCTAGAGAATGATAATTCTCAATGGATCTAGGAACTTTAATGTGAAAACATGGAATTCAGATGCATGATTTATCAAAAACCATTGAAAAGATGTTCCCCCAAAGGCTAAGGTATCCTACAATCCAAAAAAAAGGAAAGGAAAAATAATAAACTTAGAGGCCATAATCAATTTAGATAAATCCTCACATAACACCCAAAAAAATGTAGATTGCTAAAAGCCCGAAACATCAACATTGAAGTATCAACCTCTTCCTCTAAGATAGGTGATGTTAATAGGGATTTATTAACATCACAACATTAACTCTTCTTATTACGCCGAATACATTTTTATTTTGAGGTTCAACGAACTAACACTATAGAGATTCATAGGTCGCCATTGTAGAGATCTCCTCCACGAGGTGTTTTTAAGTCAGCCCCCCGTTTAACATCATCGAAGTTCTCTTTGCACCCTAAGGTGAAAATGCTAGTAAATATTATTATGACTAATAACCCTTAACGGGGATGAAAAAGTGGCATTATTAGACAATTAAAAAAAAACAACAAAACAAAAAACTATTCTATTGTATTAAAAGAAAACCAATAATTAGTTTTATTGGTGCCTCCACCAAATTCAAACCACTCAATCTACTCAAAAGACATTAATAATAAAAAAGGGAAAGAGTGAGGTGGGTTAATCCTATGAACATTCAAGAAAAAGAAGCAAAAAAAAAACATATCCCTATAAAAATATAAAATATAAAAATTAAAATATATAAATATTACTTAATAAATATGACTAAAAACTAAAATCAAATTTAAATTGATTAAAAATTAAAAATCAAAATAAAAAATAAATAATTATATATTAATTATTAAAATATAAAATTATACACATCTAACTTAACATTTTAACCTATAATAACTTAATTACATAACATCCCATAAATTCTAAAAACCTTATCTAATATTGGGATAAGATTATCTTCTCATCCTTGGAAATAAGGTGATAATTATTTTAAATTATGGTTTTTATAAATGATATCTTGAATTAAATAATTTTTCTCTAAATACTTGTAATCAAGTTAAATTAAAAATATATATAATTAAATAAGTATATGATGAGATGTATCATTCTATTATTTTAGATTTTGAAGTAGGAATTAAAATTGTTTATGATTTTTTTTATTTTTTTCGCGATGAATTATCCACTAGAAAAACTTATAAAATGTATCATTTTTGAAGTATGATTTAAAATTGTTTATGTTTTATTTGTTTTTTTATAATGAATAAATCATTCATACGAATTGTTAGAGTAATAAACATAAATAAATATATGTATGTTGGGGTAAGAGCTTGTTTTTCTTAGATGTAAAGAAATAGGTCAAGAACCCAAGACATAGAAGCATCTAGTAAGAATGAAAGCCTAGTACTTTACGGATCATTAGCATGTTACCTCAGATGACATAAATTTCCTTAAATAATAATGATGAATCAACTTACATTCACAAATAACAACCAATAATAATTATCTCATTATTAATTTAAACCATAACATAATAAATTTTCCCACCACAACCATAATATACTATATTTATAACACTTAAAAATCTAAACTACACTTCAATTATACTCATAACCCTTAATCTTTGTATACTTACATCTATCATTTTTTCACTTAAAATGTTTGATGAATTATATATATATATTTATATATATATATATATATACTCACCCTATGGGACTTATGGACATAGTTTCGTACTAAACAATAATATCGAGGTTGCATGAATATTATTTCTTTTGACATGTGCCAAACTATCCCATGCTTTCAATGAATAAATAAGTATAGACTATCCCAAACTATCCCATGCTTGAACGTATACACCATCTAAGTCCACGTGATATGGACCCACATGATCTTTGAATAGGGAAATAACGTTCATTGTCATAAAGTGTAAATACCTAATAAGTAACAACTCTACATAAATCAATTTTCTATGTAAAATTATTAGTTATATGTGATTATATATAAATTCATAAAGCTCCTAATTATACATAATTATACATGATTATATATCTTATGTTTACGGCTATCTATGAAGGCTATTCATAGATCATGTGGGCCTATGCAAATCATGATGTCGTTATAAATATAGTTTGTATTATGTAAAGTTATATATTTTTTAAAAATACATTTTAAAAAGTAATTTGAAATTAGGTGGTTTGTTAGGTTGATGAAAAGAGGAGTGGAGATGTTTTTAATTAGAAGTGTTTTAATAATATTTGTGTTGGTTTTGTTCAGCTATGTGTGTATATCTAGTTAATATTAGATGTAATTTGAAATTAGGTGGTTTGTTAGGTTCATGAAAAAGAGGAGTGGAGATGTTTCTAATTCGAAGTGTTTTAATAATATTTGTGTTGGTTTTGTTCAGCTATGTGTGTATATTTAATTAATATTAGATGTAATTTGAAATTAGGTGGTTTGTTAGGTTGATGAAAAAGAGGAGTGGAGATGTTTCTAATTCGAAGTGTTTTAATAATATTTGTGTTGGTTTTGTTCAGGTATGTGTGTATATCTAGTTAATATTAGATGTAAGTTTAAAATGATTAATATGTTGGAGTGTTTTTACACGTGTATTTTTTATAAAATAATACTAATATTATAATAATAATAATATATATTGTTTAAATAAAAAAATAGATTTTTTTATAAAAGTAATTGGAAATTAATTAAAAATAATTTATAAAGTTTATTATAAGATTTTAAAACTACAAAACAAAAACTTTATTATTTAAATTTTCCATCACCTTTTTTTAGATACATACAAGTAATGGATCAAACAAAATACCTAAATTTTTTCTTTATTTGACATAAACATTAAAAAAAATGATAATCTCTAATCTTTTACATAGAAATTGGAAATAAGCACCAAAGTAAAATTTGACTTGAGTTTAAGAGATGGGAGTTTCTTATCTGTAACTTTCATACATCCTAGCTCATAGTTCTATAAAGTCTCCTTGTTGATAATTATACCTTGTTACTTCGAAAATGTTTCATAATAAAAGTCTACACTACATTTTTTGTTGTATTCATATGATTCAATCCCCTACGACAAGTTGTCACCTAGGATTATTGTCTTTGTCAACTCTTCCCTCTTTGGTTACATGAATGGATATTTTTGCTTGAAGGTTATTTGGAAACATTATTTAATCCATCAATATTGTGAAAGGCCTTAAATATGACTCTTATGGTTAATGCTTAAACTCTTATGACCCTCATAAGGTCATATGTGGGGCTGTCATTATATAGTTCAACAATAGCGATTATGTTCTAGACATAAAGTGATTTGATTGTTCATATTCTCCCTCATATAACAACTATATTGATCCATAGTTTAACACCCAATTAGTCCATGATCTCTATTTAAAGAGAATGAATGGTTATTTGCTCAAGATTGATTATGAGAAACTCATATGTAAATTATTTTCCATTTGCATTGATATATTGCCTCAAGTGATCATGTTGGTTGGGGTTATGGATTATTTCCCTCTTTGAAGATTTTAACAATGCAATACCCTAGTGTATTAATATTTGATCTATTTATGTCAGATATTTCTTTATGTTTGACGTGTGTGGATATACCATATTTATTAAACATGATATTAGAACCCCTATAAAGATCCACTCTCATTGTTAATAAAAAACATGAACCTCAATCACAATATTCATAAAAAAAACTTATGTAGTTTATTGGTTTTGAGCTTATTTGGGTCATGAGAACTATTCCAATGCATATGGAGAATTGTTTCAATTGGAAACCCTTTTCATTTCACATGAAAAGGTTTTCGTTTTCCTAATATTTAGTCATTTATATAAAATTCAAATGTATATATTTTCTTTTATATTTTTAAAAACTTCTTTCATTTTTATTAATATTCCATTTTGGTTTTCCTACTTATATTTTAATTTGCTCTCTTTCTAGTTTTCCTATACTCTTTGTTACAAATTTTGTGTGGTCTTGACAAACTAGAAACATAAGGGAAATTAATTTTTTTGTCTTCAAAACGCATTCTCTAGGTAGAGTGGCAAAGTTCAAACCCCATGCTTATTAAGTTTTGAATTTGTTCTTCGAAACAAGTTGTTTAATTTTGTGTGCACTATGCTAAAATATTTTTGTCATAAAAAACAAAGGCATTCGAGATAAGCATGCATTTCAAAGGCATTTGAGATAAGCATGCATTTCAAGATGAAGAATAAAAAAGACCCTTCTCCTTTCTAAAATTGTTATAGATTGTACATTAATACAATTGGTTAATTGTTACTTTATTAAATTAGAGGTCATTAATGTTTCTTTTCATGAAGTTTTTGGGGAAAAGGAATTTTAGTTACAAAATTTTATAATATCTTTAATATATAATTGATACTACTTTAAGTTATAATATAAGTTTTCAAGTACATTTCATTTAAATTTTAAAATTATGAAAATGAGTCACTTATTTTTTTATTTTTGTATGCAACTTTAATTTATAAATTAAATTTATTGTGAAAATGAATTACTTACATTATACTCATAACTTATTTTTAAAAATGAGCTTATAAGGAAAGATGGAGAAGCAATGGAAAATATTTACTCAATAATCTCATTATGCACCTATTATCTCGTTGATCAATCTCCACTAGGCATGTGGAATTTTGGTTCAATTTTATGTCTTTCTTCAAAAGGGAATAACTTTTACATATGGACAGTTTTAATGCCATTTTTTTAAAACTACCAATTTTTTCAAGACCTTTCTATCTAGATAGTCAATTTCTACTTTTGAAGTCATTTTACCTACATAGTGTAATCGGGTTAGTCCAAGTGATCTGTCACTTACTAATTCAAACTACTTCTTATGGAAATATAATACAAGAAAACACTATGAAGTAAGGGACTTTATCGAATTACCTTAGGAATGTAACTTTCCCCTCTTAATGTATTAATGAAATTCAAATGGGATAGTGAAAATAATGGTGTGTGGATTAATCGAAATTTCCATCACAAGTGGTCTTTAGTTTCACCTTTGAGGAATTAAGATCCCAAATGCAACATGAAAGAAGTTTCATATCATCCTTGGTAACCACAAAGAGATTCAAGCCCCCTAGCTCGAAAACTAATGGATTGCTTTAAATCCTAATGAATTCTCTCGCATTAAAGATTTTCTATCTAAATTTAAAACATCTAGACTTTTTCTTGCAGAATGTAAGATAATTTGCTAAGCTTGGCACTGTCTATTCTATTTTTATATCTATTTTTCACTCCATTAGAGAAGTTCTTATTAGTCAAAGGGATACTTACAAAATTCCTTCTTTTGAATACTTTTCTATTTTTTTATTAGAGAACAAGATAAGATCTTGCATCTTGGAGTGATCAACACTACATGTACATCCATCAAAGCCTTAGTGGCACAATAGAAGGATAAAGTGAAGAATCTAAAAAAGATGCATCCTGACAATAATAAATGAAACAAGGTTCCCAAACCCTCTTAGCCATCTCTTACTCCTAATGATGATAAAGGAACAAAATTGAAAGGTATGAAAACTAAGAAACATTTTAATTTGTGTGGCCAAGATGGTTATCTAGAGTCTAAATGTTTCAAGAAGATGGAAACCTTAGAAGTGGCAATAAATAAGCACACCATAATCTTGATTCTTCTCTTCATAGACATGCACTTTCTAGTTTTAGTTTTTCCTTCAATGCAAAATCTACTTGTTCTTCCAATGAGTGGCTTATTGATTCTAGAACATATTACCATATGACTAATGATAAACCACCATTTTTGTTCTTAATCAGTGTAATACCAAACAAATAATTGTTGTTGATGACATATTTCATACTCTTATAAGGTCTGGAACAATTTAATTAGATAATATTCATTTTAATGATGTATTATATGTTTCAAGTCTTTCTTTCAAAGTGTATCAAATCACTCATTCATGTGAAGGTTAATCAATACAATTTTCAACTCACAAAGTTGTAACCAAGTAATTTAAAGATCCTAAGTATGTCCTAGCAACTAAAATTGTTGATGATATTACTATGTTGTATATATTTGACAACTTAGATCATCATTGCTTCTAGAATTTCGTTATTTTTCATAGCGATGACTTGAGCAAACTTTGCCATGATCAATTTGATCATACAAAATAACACTCTTTTTGCAATTGCATAATCTTAATATGGTGACTAGTATTCCTTTCATTTTTTGTAGAAATGGTCTAACTTGCTTTGGCTATGTTCTCGACAAACATCATTGTTCGGAAAATGTACCTCTTAGCACACCTTAGCTCCCTTGTAACTTATTCATAGTGATTTGTGTGGTTCACTTCCTTTTGATTCTTTATTTAGTTGCAAGTAATTCTTAACTTTCATTAATGATTTCTCCAAACACACTTGGATTTATTTCTTGAAATTTAAGAATGAAGTTTTTGACAAATTGTAGATCTATAAGGCCCGTGTAGAAAAATACTTTGGACATCAACTTTAGAAGTTAAGAAAATATAATGGAGGGAAACATGTTAATGAAAAATTTATGACTTATTTCACTTTATATTAAATTTAGACACATATATTGTTTCGTATACAACATGGTGATGCTTAGAGAATGAATTACGCACTAAAGGAAATGGAAAACTGTATGATTTAATCTAGGGAATTAAGTCCTCATTTTTTAATGGAATCCATTAATAGTGAAAATTATGTAGTTAATCACACTGCCAAAATGATTTAAAAGATATAACATTGGAAGAAGTGTGGAGTAATGCTCAACCGAATATAAGCCACTTTTTCTTATTTAGTAGAGAAGCACGGGCTCACATTCTTGATGAGAAAAGGAAAGAATTACAACCAAAGAGTGAGAGATCCATTTTTTCTAGGTATTTTGAATACGTAAAAGGTTATATACTTCTTTAAACTTATTCAATTGAAATTATTGTTAAAAAATATGTTAAGCTTTATTAAGATCTCTTGGCCTACCAACCTAATTCAAAATTTGCACTATCTATAGCCAACAAGCTATCTTTTATTCCTAACTTTTCTATTTGTGATCCTATTCTAGTGTCTTCTTTAGAAATTTATAGATTAGATGAAAATCCACCTTTACTTGCTCACCTTCCTCCAATTGAATTTGTTGAATATGAATATGCATCAACACCACAAATTCTTAGATAGGTTTGCACAACAGAAGAAGTGTTGGTGATCTTTTCAGTGTTCCTTCGTATCAATGTCACATGTGTTCGTCGTCCCAACCAACATCCTATGTTTTGGCTTAAGTTTTAAAGACTTATGATATGAACACATCCATAGAAGCATCTACCCATCTAAATTGGGATGCATTAATGAATGAAGAATATCATTCCGTAATGGTGGAAGGTGCTTTATATTTTGTACCTCTTTTCGAAGGAAGACAACTCTCATATGTAAATAAGTGTAAGGAACTAAGTGTACATCGAATTAAATTATTGCAAGACATAAATATTGACTAATTTCCTAAGGATTTTCTCAAGTAGAAAGAATTGACTATACCAAAACCATTCCCCTTGTAGTGAAGATGAATTTCATCTACCTTTTTTTCAGCCCTTGTTGCTTCATAATAATGGGAGGTCCATCAAATGAATATGAAAACTACCTTCTTGCATTGGGAATTATGATAATAAATTCACATAGAACAACATTCTAGTTATATTCATAATGACCCTTACCTTGTTTATCACCTTAATAAATCCTTTTATGGCTTTATGCAAGCTTCTCAAGCTTGGTATGTTAAAATGGATAGATTTATTCCTAACATGGACTTATTTATATGTCATTTTGACCCTAATATCTATACCAAAAAAGAAAGTAACCATCTCATGATACTTTTGTAGCACACCCAACCCCCTAATATCATATTAGGGTCGTAGGGCATAACTAGACCCAACTTTCGAGGGTTATCAACTTCCTCCTTTTCTTTCATATCAAAACACATTTTTTTATATAGACATCATCTTCTGCTCATCTGGCTATTTCCAACAATAAAAATTTCATCTCATTTTGGGCATTAGGCACAAAGTTATACCCATTTGAAGATCTACCCCTTAAGGGCCAAATCAACATTTGTATAGGCCATGTCGCTGACATATGGCAATCCTCTGTCATGTTTCACTACCACACCGGTCTACGTATTTTGTACCAGAGCCTCAACATATCAAGATTTCTATAAAAAAGTGCATTTTGTAATTCTCTAGTGTTTTCATATCTCGATATGTCAATATTTCATTTCTTATAAAACTTCAATATGCAATATGATAATATCATAATACGTTGGTACCTTGATATTCTGATATGTCCATTCTTATAAAACTTATGTAGGTATGATGATATCTGATATGTTGGTATCCTGATATTCCAATATATTCATTCTTATAAGAATTTGATATGTTGGGTATGATGATAACTTGATACGTCAGTATCCCTATTTGACAATTTATCCATTCTTGTAGAACTCTAAAATGTCAGTATGATGATATCCCAATACATCAGTGTCCTAATAGGTCAATATTCCAGTACTATCACTCAACATGTGACCTCATTCTTTGACACCAAATCACTATCTAACATGTGGTGGATGCTAACATGTCCTCTAACACATGGAAATTGCTTATGTGTCCATTAACATATGGAATTTGCTTTTGTACCTTTTTTGGTCTTAAAATGTCATATATATACACATGTCCTCCATTTGTCTCTTCTATACCATCATTTTTGACATTGTCATGGAATCATTCCTCAAATTTTTTTATTCTGCAGTATTTGGTTCTCCAGTATCTAGTGTTGTTAGTTAACACGCTTGATAAACAGAGGCATTTCCTTCAAATGTCATACATCAACTCGAGCATAACCATACTAGGATTTCTCTAAAGTGTGTTTAATTTCATTCTTTAGGTGTTCTAGTATCCAAAAGCCCCATTTTGACTAGCTCTTCATCATGGCTCCTATTTACCATGTGACCAGGGGTCAAGGTTAAGAATTCCCGAACTTCAAATTTCAAGGTGTAAATCCTAGAAATTTTGCAAAATTCTTCCATGTCCTAAGCGGCCTTTGGATGACCAAAATTGAATTTTCATGTCAACGATCTTACCTAGTTGCTCCCAAATATTTAAGGCTCTTCAATAGCTCCCAAAACAAATCAATCCACTACCTTTTTAACCATACAACTTCAAGCTTCCTCATATCAATCACTTATGTGATAGGGAGGGGCCCATAAGTTGGCTTATCTCTAGAGACGTAAGGAGCCTTAAGATCATACCAACACATGAGTCTCCCTTCACCATTTTAGTTCATAAACTGTTGTTATCATAGTCAGTCCTTCAACCAAAATTAACATCATATTTCATGCATTTTTAACACATTAGTACCACATACAATCAAATATAAAGTTTCCCTTGCATACAAAAACATACTCATAAAAGGAGTACTAATCAAGATTCAATCATTTTATGATAATTACTCGACTCATTTCTCATCCATAATGCAATACAAATATATTTAAACTTATCATTATATTTATACACAAAAATTCAACATATCACAAAGCATGATACTTTGAGAAGTATTTGCATTTCATTGACAAAAATATAAATAACAGTTTTACGGTTGAAATAAAATTGTTGGAACTGAATCAGGGACAACCACTCTCCACCCAATTGTAGGCACAACTACACTACATGTTTCTTATAGTTGGCCATCCTCGATCAAAATCTAATGTTTAAAGGATGCTTCAATTAGAGAATTTCAAAAAGGGTTAAACTCTAGGTATGTAGTATGAAGGCCATTGTCCTTCACTTACGGGAAATAGGAATGCTACTGCTCAATCACTAATTCTAGGCTAATCACACAATAAAAATATTCCCATTGAAGGCCTACACAGTACAAAAGGAAATACCTTCATTGCTTCCTACGATCCTTCAATGATTATCCATCTCTTTAGTGCTTCTTGTGCACAATATAACCAAATTTTCCAATTTCATCTCAGTCAACCCAAATGAAATTGAGGGCTTCCTCAATGGTTTTTACAACTAGCACAATTCAAGCATGGACTCCCTCATAGGCCTTCCGTGACCCAAGGAGCTATTATGTCTCCCCTTGTCCAAGTCACTCTCTCGCAACATCTACAGTCCAATTTCCAAAACATAGGTTCACAAATCACAAGTGCACATAGTGAGTTCAAGATTCACACTCACATTGTCTCCCCTCAAAGGCATTAATGTTATGACACACACTTCTATTTTTTTCTCTAGTCACTATAGTGGCAAGGCTTTCCTCACGAGTGCTTCCTCTCGTATGAGAGTTCTTAGGTCCTTTCTTGGGTTGTGGAGCCAATAGAGACTTTGTCGTACGATACATATCCCACACTTAGCGCAGTCCAATAGCTCCTCCCCCATATCTCTGTCATAACTTCTTGGAAATCAAGTAGATAAATGTGAACATTAGGGGCCATAAATCACTCATTTCAAGAAATATAAGAAACTTCCCAATCCCCCTTACAAGCTTCCTTAATCAAGTTATCCTTTTAGATGTCGAGGTCCTTTTAGGCTTGCCCTTATCTTTAGAATCAACAAATTATAATAAAATAAATAGGATATTTACATCAAATAGGTTTGGAAAGATATCCATGTTGGCCCTTTAACATTATCATCCTTTAATTACATTTACAAAACTCTAGCATTAAAAAATGGATACTACAACTTGTTATTTATGTTAATGACTATATATTCATTGGTAGTGACCCTAAGATTTTAACCCATGTAAAAACTAGCCTTAAGAAGAAATTTGAAATGAAAAATATAGGAAATTTGCATTATTTTATTGTCCTTGAAGTATTGCAAACCAAGAAAGGGGTTTCCTTTTCCTAGTCTAAGTATGCATGTGACCTTCTTCACCACTTTCACATGGAATATTATAAGCCAACCCTGTCTCCCTTCCAATGTGGAGTCCAACTTGCTACAACTCGTACTACACATATAGATGTGCCTTTGTACCAATTTTATATTTGACTCATACTCATCTTGTTATTTCCTTTGTTATTGGTCGTGTTGCTCAGTATACATAGACACTCGATGAAAACCATTAGAAAGAAACAAAAATTATACTTCAGTATATTTGGGATATAGTTTGATACATGATACATTATAGTTTGAGGGGGGGTCCTTTGTTGGTTTATTTCATTAATTCTAATAGGGTTGGTGATCTTGATTATCGGAAATCTACTATAGGTCATGTTTTTAGTCTTGGTTCTAGACCTATCACTTGGGCTTGCAAGAAGCAATATGCCCTTGCTCTTTCTTCAAGGAAAGTATAGTATTGATAAATAATTATTGCAAGTTAAAAAGTCTTGTGACTTTGATGGATCCTTTAAGAGTTTCCATTCCAATAGAAACATTCAACTCCACTTAGTTGTGATAATCAGACTGCCATTTATCTCTACAAAGATCTAGTCCAACATTAACATAGAAAACACATTGATCTATACTTACACTTAGAAAGTTTCTTCAAGGCCACCTTCTTGAAGTGCTATATTTCCATATATATGATCAAGTTACATACATTTTTACAAAGTCTCTTATAGAAGAAATTTTTTCCAAACATTAATATAAAATAGGAGTTCGTGAAGTTATCATTAATGGGGGATAGGATTTAATGCCTCCTTCCTTCTCCTATTGTGTCATCATTATGAATTCTTCAATTTTATCCAATTTGTTCTTAAGAGATCATGTTATTATATTTATACACTTAGGTGTTAATTAAGATCAACTATGTTTCTTTAGTATGCATTGTAATTGTGTGTTGTAGCTGCTACAACACCCTCCAATTTTTTTTCCTTCATTTAAATTTTGGAGCCCCGTAATGATCATGTGATCTGTCACTTTAAGTCATCAAAGTCATGTTTGGTCATATTTTCTAAGGTTTCAAGTATTCCCCTAGAAAAATTAAGTGTCGGTGCACCATACATTCACAAGCCTAGGTTATGTTCCCTTCATAGCACACTTCTTGGAGACAGTGGAGTGCATTCCTTATTAACAGGCAGAGCACACTTCCTATTAACAACATGAATGCATTTCTTGGGAGAAATCTTATCACACTCCTTGATGACAATTAGAGCCCACTCCTTGATGATAGGGAGAGTTCACCTTCTAGAGACAGTTAGAGTGCACTTTCCAAAGATAGTCAAATTCCACTTTCTAAATATAGCTCTATCACACTCTCTAGTGAAAGTTAACTTATCCCTATCCCTTGATTTCTGCAACATGCAATAGAACACTCTTAAACCCTAATTTGTGCTCTCCCTATATAAAGAGCTTATCCCAGAGCTCATTTCACACTTACCCTTCGCTTTGGATATTTTTTCACCTTTGGAGCACAAGGAGCATTCTCCACTCTTAGTTGCAAGTGTGCCATCTTCTGGGTAAGCTTTCTCATCTGTCGTGCTTTGAAATTCCATTCTTAAAAGTGTCACTTTAGTTCTTGTATAATTATTTCAGTGTCCCTTTGCATTCTAAATTTTGTTCACATTCCAAACACGGTTACGTTTGTATATATGTGTGTGTGCATGTTAGTCTTTTCATTCATATGATTCCCCTTGCTTGCTCTCATCAAAAATTTAATCGATATTTTAGAAGATATTTGTTTTCATTTATTGCAAGAGCTCGTAACTCTTCAACCCATGCATCAACACATTGTAGTCTCCTAGCCCGTACATCCTTGAACCCTTTCTTCAAATAATTGTGACCTAAACCCATCAAAGGTCTTGTCTCTCCAGTAAAGCACAGAGTGATCTTCCTGATCATAATCTCCAATCCTCTGTCCACTGAGGATGTGACATGTGCCCAACACTGGTCTCTTTTCCTCGTGTAGCATAGAGCACATTCCTAGATGACAAGCATGCAACCTCCACCAATTGTTGATGCCACCTATTCCCAAGAGGAGCCTCTCTGCCAGTAAGAGTGCACTGTGCATCTCTAGGACCTAATCATATAGTTTCTATCTCTTGCTCCTACGCCCTATGCCCAAGCCAAATCTCTCTTCCATTTCTAGTGCATATAGCGCACTTCTAGTGGCTAGTGAGATCACCCTTGTCTCAATCTTGTACTCTTGTGCCCATAACTAGTGCACGTTCCTTTCATAGTGACTATTCTACATAAGTTAACAAGATAAAATAGGTGGGTTTTGTGGGACTGATTTTATGTTTCCATGAGTGAACTTCAATTTCTAGGTAATGCAAATTTGGATCCTATTAGTTTGTAATCTTCCATTGACACTGTGACTTCACTCACACGTAAAGGACCAACATGAGAAGAAATTGAAAGTAGTATCAAAGGTGTTGTGGACAGTCAGAGAGCTAAAGTACCTATTCTGATAGACACAAAATGCTTCATTAATAAGTCTACCCCTTAACATGGAAAATGATATTCAAATACTTTATCAAGGATGAATTCCCAAAAGACTTAGAGGACAAAAAAGTTTACATCAATATCAAAAGGTCCAGATTCTACAATATTTCTAGAAGATATCCATTTTTACCTTATGCAGAAGTGATATATGGATATTGTAGCATCTTGATTCTAAAAACATGATCCTCAGTAGTGTAAGTGGGAAAGATCTCGCTACATATCAGCCCTATGATCTTCATTCTTATTACAAATTGTCGAAGACAAAGGAGTACTTGAATTCAAATTTCTATGTAGCTTGTTATTATCAATTTGTTACAAAGGACATTCTCAAGACATGGTGGAAAGAACCAGGAAAATTTCACCATAATCCTAAAAGAGTTTATAGAACAAAGTCATTGAGGAAAGTGTATAAATATCTTATGGCTATGTGTTACAGGTTGTATGGGATCGACATCGCATAATTATTTGAAGAATGATCTAAAAATCACTCTTGAGTGATCTCAGTTAAAGAATTATTGAATGAAGGTATTATAGACACATGTGTTGGTGTGTGTCTATGTTATTTTAGGAAACAGATCGATCAGATTGCAAAATACACAGACACTGGAAAATGGAAAACACTAAGAGAAACACAGTAAGCAAATACAAGAACACAACAAATTAGCAAGGAGTTCACCCTATCCTGCAGGGCTATGTCTCCAGTCCAGCTTTCAATGGTGACCTTCTTTTATTGTGTCTTTAAAGTAGAGATTTACAATGAGGAGCTCAACTTGAGTCTCCTAAAACAGAAATGATGCTTGGCAGGGTGGTTCTTGGATTCCCCAAGCCACTAGAGTGCACAGACTCTTTTCCTCTCCAAGTCTTGACCTCTCTGGTCTTTAATGGGAGGAGCTCAATGTGGTGCTCAATTCCTAACAGATCCTCTCAGGGATTGCTTGAACCTCTCAAGCTTTCTGTCTGCTCGATGTTTCCTTAGGTTGCAGGTCAGCTCGGCCCTCTGTCTTTCTAATTCTTGCTTCAATGTCTCTTCTTTTCTCTACCTTCACTCTCTTCCCCTCTCTGTGTCTTATGTTCTATCTATTCATGGCCTAAAGCCAATTTGTCTCATGACTGTTCGATTCCCCTTCTGCCCCTGTCAGATCGCCTATTGCTACTCACTTGGAGTTCCCTGTCTCTGCGTCATTGTTGACGGCTCACAGGGAGTGGCCACTTGTCCTCTTACGAACTACGCCAGCTCTTCCTCGTCAGTTCAGTTTTTCGGTTATATTGTGGAATGAATCATCTGCCAACTCAACGGTCAACTCGGACTTCAGAATTATTTATGTCGTGGCTTAATCCCCTGTTAAATCCTATTCCTCCATCAGGTGTGATCTCCGCCGTCAATTTTTGAGCCTCCATCTCCTACGCCATTCGCTCATTTCGCGCGGTTGACTTGCTCGACCATTAGCGCGCGATGAGCAGTGGTTTTCTCTCTCATCGGCCTGCCATGCATCAGGCGTTGAATGGAATCGCTCGTTTTTATCCAAATCCACTTATCGCCCAAGGGTGCCCCCGATATATCGCCGGTTTTGGAGCGCGAGTCTCGCCTTTTGCCTTAGCGTTTTCCCCACGGTTTCCTGGCTTCCATGTGACCGAGCGTTTCGAGGCTCTTTCCTTTTCGAGGAGTTTTGCCCAGCGATGTGCGATTCTAACTGCACATTAGAAATGCCCTCTGTTTCCCGATTCGGGCTTCCCAAGTGCCAATTTTTCCTCCTGAGCAGTCTCCATGGGCCTTAGTCAATGTGCTTTGACCGAGGTCCTTGTCGTTCCTCGTTGGCTGCAAACTGCCACTGTCAGAGGTCTTCCTGGTCGCTCTTTGTTCACAAATTCAAAGTCTATCTTGTTTTGATATAGTCATGACATCTTGATTACTTTTCATGGATTCAATTTGGATCACGGCCTTCCCACTAAAAAACGCTTTTGGACCACCAAAAGTTAGTTTTCAAGCATCGACTAAGTGAGGGTACAATTGTCTCACTTGTCCAATCTCTATCCACTTTACACTGCTCGGTTTTAAACCCTTGAGCCCAATTCTGAGGTACTCAACATCTCCTCTACGCGTCGTCCTCACCTTCCTGTCCAGAACTGTGTCCTCCTGCAATTCATTAAGGTATTCTGGTAGCAGATCATCAATAGAAGGCAATTGACTCCGCTCTTCAGGATCCTCAATTAGTGAGGGTTCAAACAATCTCAAGTAGCTTGCATTCACGACTGAGTAGATGTGCATGTAAGATGGTAGATCAAAACGAAAAGCATTTTCACCAATCTTCTCGAGTATTTTGAAAGGTCCATACCTGATAGGCTTTAGCTTTTTACCTTCACCTTGCATCCTGTCCTTGCTGATGTACAGCCAAACTTGGTCACCAACTTGGAAACTATGCTCCATTCGATGCTTGTCATGCCTTGCCTTGTATTTGGCTTGGCTCTTTTCCAGCTGTTCCTGTACTACCTGGTGGATCTCTTGGATTTGTTCAATGACCCTAGTTGCCCTGTCCACATCACTATGTCCATCAACTGTGGTATCTTTACCAAAGACAAATTCCAAGGGAGACCTTGGTGTGAAACCATAACAGGTCTCAAAAGGAGATCTCTGTGTAGAAGAATGTTTTGCTCTATTGTAAGCATGTTGCACATAATACAAATGTTCATCCCAAAGCTTAGGATGTTTGCTACAATATCCTCTGAGTAACTGGATTACTATCTTGTTAACTACTTCTATCTAGCCATCAATTTGTGGATGAAAAGTTGTGCTTTTCTTTAGTTTTGTGTCCATCAGTTCCCACAGACTCAACCAAAACTTCCCCACAAATCGGGTGTCTCGATCAGATACAATGGAAGCGGGTAGTCCAAAATGAACCCATACGTGTTCAAAGAATAATTTTGCAGTTTGTTCAACTGTAATCTATTTATTACAAGGTATCAAAATACACATTTTTCTGAACCTATCCACAACAACATATAGATCATCATGACCTTTCCTAGATTTAGGCAGTCCTCCAACAAAATCCATGGAAACACTTTCCCAAGGGTGAGAAGGAACTGGTAATGGAGTGTACAAGCCTAGTTTTCTATTGTTGAGCTTGCTTTTAGAACACATGGTACATCCTCTTACATATCTAGAAACTGTCTCATTCATTTTTGGCCAATAACAAAATCTTTGCAACTATGCAACTATTTTACTTACACCAAAGTGACCGGATATTAGATAAGTGTGTGCTTCTCGAATTATCTTTACTCTTTCAATTTGTGGAATGCATAACTTTCCTAAATGAAACAAGAGTTGTTCCTTAACTTGATAATCCAATTCTTCTACTTGTTTGTCGCGACTTAAAGTTGCATATACATCCTTAAA
>APFE030528775.1:0-12598 GCA_000404065.3 Pinus taeda
TTGAGATTGCAACAAGAGGATGGAGCTTAGTGAAAAGAGTCGCCTTCACTAAGTGGGCCCGCAGGCTATTTTTGGCGCAAGTCTATTTTTAGACTATGTCTATTTTTAGACATATGGATCATGTCTATGGATTGCAGGTTGTTGTTTATGGATGATTGATCAAGTTGGGAAAAATAGATGGACTTCTATTTTAGACCACAGCGGAGTGACACCACAGCGGAGTGACTGCTCAGTCTAAATATAGAACAGTCAAATATTATTAGCTCATAATAATATTTAGACTATAAACTTTGTCTTATTCTCTTGGAGCACTTCAAGATGAGCTACGAATGTGGTACATGCAGATCCCAGAAGGAAATACGTGGTTACCTATGGGATGACTAATATTTGCATGCAGGACTTCAGTTAGAACTCAAGTGAGTTGAGTTTAGTGGACTGGAGGTGCAGTTGATGGAGTTGTGTTCAGTTTAGATTTGTTAAACTGGTTGTATTTAGTCTAACTGGCAAATAGACTAGAGATGAGTTGGGTGAATTAGTTATTAATTAATTCACAAGTTATTAACTCATAATACAACTAATGAATACATCAGTTAACTCAGTTGCATGTCAGTGCATGTTCAGTTCAGCAGGAACACGTGTTAGAGAATCAGATTGCTATCAGTTGTGACTATAGTTGTGCATCAGAACTTGCACAATCAAGGGATTGAGTATGCCAATGAGTTTGCCCACGTATTTTCCCACATTGTAGCTTGTGCTCACGTGATTTTGCCAAGGAAATACGTGGTTGCCTTGGAATTATCATCAGTTCTTGAGCAGGTATTGAGAAACGGAGGCAAGCAAGCAGCGAAGGAGATTTGAGCCAGTGATTGATTCAGATCTGAGCTGTATTGTGTGTAACAGAGGTGGAGATACTTGTGAGAAGTATTATGTTGTGTAATGTTACATGACTCAATCAATTAATATACAGATAGTTGGGGTTTTTAGCGAGATGCTTTCCCCGGGATACATACTGTGTTAATGTGTGAATGCTCTTGATGTTTTATTGTTATTGATGCTGCTATATTGATGATCAAAGTAGAGGAGCTTATGTATTGTGTATGTTTTCCGCAATAGTACATGATCAGGATAATCTCTATTGAATATGTGTTAAATTATTCAAAATTTCTACAATGTTATCTATTTCATTAGTAAGAATTTGTCTAAAGCTTAGTTGAATTACATTGTCACTGAAAAAGAACTCTTAGTTGTAGTACATTCTTTAAATTCAGGCACTATATCACTGGGTATCAAACTTTTGTTCATATTGATCATGCAACAATTAAATATTTAATGAATAAGCCTGATGGCAATGCCAGGATGATTAGATGGTTGTTATTATTACAATAATTTGATTTGACTATTATTGACAAACCAGGGAAAGAAAATGTGGTTGCAGATTTTTGTCCAGGCTAACCTTGCCTACAGGTAATGAGGAGATGGTGGATGATCAACTTCCATATGAACAACTCTTTTCCATCTCAGTACTTTCTCCTTGGCTTGTTGACATAGCCAACTACTTTGTTGCTTGGAGGTTCCCTCCTAATCTAGCATCCAGAGAGAAAATAAATATTGTAAGGAAAAGCTCTCCTTTCGCTTGGATTGGGGGAAATCTTTTTAGATTAGGACCAAATCAGATCTTGAGGAGATGTGTAAGAAAAGAAGAGGTATTTGACATCCTCTCAGCATGTCATGATGGACCTTGTGTGGGGAATTTTGTTGAGAAAAGGATAGCCTTTAAATTTTTCAGGTTGGTTACTATTGGCCCACTTTACATCAAGATGCAAGGAGATACACCACTAGGTGTGATCAGTGCAAAGGATGGGAAAATCCACACCCAAGGATGAAATTCCCCTTCAAACTCAAGTGGCCTTAGAACCATTTGACAAGTGGGCATGGATTTCATTAGGTCAAATGATCCTCCATCAGGATAGAAGAGGTACATCATTGTGTGCATTGATTACTTGACAAGTTGGGTTGAGACAAAGGCATTCAAAGAAGAAACTAAGTAGAACGTGGTTGAGTTTTTAAGAGAAAACATCTTCTACAAGTTTGGGTATCCAAGGGAGGTAGTCACTGATTAAGGAGCACAATTCACATCAAATATTATTGAAGATATCATGAGGCAACATGATATCAAGCACAAGACATCCAATGCCTATCATCCCCAAGCAAATGGGAAAGTAGAGGTCACAAACAAATCATTATAGAGCATCTTCAGCAAGGTTGTTAGCAACAATAGGAAAGATTGGGTAGAAAGACTAGTAAAGGCCACTTGGGCCTACAACACGACTTGGAAAACCACCACTGGGTTCACTCCATATGACTTGGTTTATGGGAAGAAGACTTTGGTTTCTATTGGGTTTGAATATAACACTTTGAGGATGGTAGCTCAGTTGGACTTAGAATTCACTACAACACAGCAAGAAAGTTTGCTCCAGCTTAATGGCTGAGATGAGTTCAGAATGCAAGCTCTCCTACACATTGAAGTCATACAACTGCAAAGGAAGGTCTGGCATGACAATTATATCAGGGAAAATACTTTTCAAGAAGGATATTGGTCCATGTTATATGATTATATGTTCAAATATTTCAAAGGGAAGCTAATGACAATATGGTTGGGTCCATACCTAGTAGAAAACTGACATGTAAATGGATTTTTCCATATCAAAACCATTGATGAGGAAGGCATTCCTTACCTGTAAATGGTCATAGGTCGAAGCTATATAGAAGCCTCTGTCCAAGGAAGAATTTATCAATTCAGTCAGCAGAGAATTAAATGTGATTGGGAGTTTCATAGCTTCTAGTCCACAACTATCCTAGAAATTTGGAAAAAATTATAACAAAATAATAAAAATGCTTGGATAAAAACCTCTATGAGGCATATGAGGCCAACTCTAGGGTTGAAAACCTCTATGAGGCAACCTAGGAGAAAAAAAGAGAAGAAAAAACTAATAAATATCCCTAAGTGAAAACCTCCTCCGAGGCACCTAGGGCAAGCATGTAGGTTGAAATCCTCCACAAAGGCAGCCTGTTTGTCTCAAAAAAAAAGAGAAAAAAAAAGGAACAGAGGAACACAAGGAAGAATCTTACACCATGCCTGTTAACATTTCTCTTATTTTGCAGGATTGCACACAGTGCCAGATTTCATGACTACAAGACAAAATATACAATCTCTCATCCATCCTTCCACCCATACACCTCATCTCCATACTCTCCACTCACATAACCATCTCTCTCCACCATCCAATCAACAAGAAATTCGAATTTCACCTCTTAATTGTGATGCTAAAGGAAGGACCTGTATTGCTACAAGAGGACACTATGAAGCTACATGAGGGGATCCAATGAGGAGAAAAACCCAAAATACCATGATGCCTCTAGGAAATGATAAAAGGGGTCCTCCAGTGATTTACTCATCATCCATCCATCAGCCATTCACTACATTTCACTAAATTTTCCACATTGTCCTACCTCTAAAAAAATATAGAATCCATTTGTTTTCTATTTCTAAAATGTCTGCACTACTTCCTCATGACTCTAACCCTATCCTCATGGATTTTCATCACCTCCCTCAACACCATCATGCAAACTGAATACTTCAAGGGAGGATCAAAATACTGCTATAGGAAGAAAAATCCTCCTATAGCAACCTGTGTAGTCACAACAGAAGTCGCTGTTATTTTTTTCCACCACCAGAAGGCATGATGTAGCCTTGTCCGCAACTAGGAAGAGACACATCATCCTCTGGAAGGCTTTCCACCAGCAACATCAACTTGGACATCAGAGAGGCAATGCACACGCAACAAAATCAACAGTCAAGGTATCATAAAGTATGAAGACATGCATAGGAAACAAGTCAAAGAGTCAAATCCCATGATCATAATGATTATATGGCCCAGATCTAGCATGCAACCATCTACAACAATATTTCAATCCACAAGTAGGCTCAGGTATGGAAACCCTCACCTTTTCTCTATGCATAAAATGGCTAAAATGTGTAATGGTCGAGAGAGGTGTTTTAATAGGTTGGAGGTGGCCAATGACCTTGGCCACCCTCAGCTAGTAAACTTAAGTTTGAGTTAAGTCACCCATGAAACATGGAGATATCAACTCAAAATGAGGTGGTGTCCTCGAAGAGTGGGGTGATAATCACAAGGAGAGAGAAATACTTACAAGGAGTGGGGAGAACACTCCAAAAGAGGAAACTCATGTTAAGGCCATGTCACTAGAACACTTTGAGTTTTTAACCCAAAAATGGTATTATGTATTGTGCTCGACTTCATTTGCACCATCACTCATTCCAAAAACAGGTAGAGGAAGGAATAACTATTGTATCAGACCACCTAGGGTGCCACTGAGAAGCTTTGAACCCAGTCTACAAGTGCTATAGGAGGAAGCTACAAGCAGGCCTGCAAGTGCTATAGGAGGGCTAAGAGGAGCTACAGGAGGAATTGGAAGGTGAAAAAGGAGCCACAATGTGGCTCTAAATCTACTCAAAACCATCATGCGAACACAAATGTTTTGACAAGTAAGTGACACCCTCCTTCCTTTTTTCTACATCCATTTGCATGAGAAGTCTTCTTGAAATTAGGAGCCTGTAACAGTCAATTAAGTAGTAGGAGGTCTTTTTGAATATTTTTGTGGTTAAAATAAGAGAAAATCAGTTTGGTTGATATCAATCCGAGCACCCTTCTCCCTCACTACTACCAAGAAAATTAACATTGTTTCGCCATTGAGATTGTTAGAATTTTTTTTGAATTCCATACCTAAATAGCACCAAGGAGGAATAGTAGAAGAAATTGGAGGAGGATTTAACGGAAGAGAACCCTCAAACACCAAGAGGATTCACCAACACCCTCCTGTAGTGGACATCTTCAGAAGACACCAATGGTTGAGTTTCTTTGATTTTCTAAAGGGGTATGATGATGATCTTACTCATGAATTTTCCATGGAATTACATTCTCAAGAGGAAGACAGTGTCACTAATGTTGTTAGATGGTTGGCCATATCTCTTAGTCCTGAAACCATAAGCAGAGTGACCACCTTGCATGTGAGAATTAGGTGGAGCAAAGAAGACAAGGCAGTGAGTGTCACAGCTAGGAAAAACTTCTTCATTTCAAAAGATAAGTATGTAGAAGATAATAATGGAGTAAGAAGAGAAATTCTACCTTACCCTTGGGATGAGGTAGCTTACCATATCCTCGAGTATATATATTTTGAAGGGAGATTGAGTGTGGTTTATGCCTACCACTTCAAATTTCTCCATGCACTGGGATTCAAGGAAGAATTGCCTTTCCCTCAAAGACTTAATGTTCCCCATTTCCTCCTATAGTCAATTATGGAGATGAGTCAAAAGGTGAGGGAAGGAAAGCACCAACACTTAGCTCACCATGGCCTCATCAACTTAATAGTGATGGATTCTTTAAGCCACTTGAGGATCCCTTTCCTATGGAATAAATTTGTGGACATGGATAGGGAGACTTTCATAGAAACCCAAGCCATCACACCTAGAGAGACACCAGCCTCTAGCATTGGAGGTAAATAAGGAAAAACAGAAGAATAAGAAGGAGAAAAAACATAGGAGGGAGAGGCAGAAAAAACAGAAAAAGAGGAGAGAAAAATAGAGGAAAAATCTATAGTAGAGACAAACGAAGGAGAAGAATAAATCAAAGGAGAAGAGGGGGAGAAGAAAGTAAAAGAGAGAGTAAGCCCTGAGGAGACTTCTAGGCCAAAATGAAAAGAGGAACAACCACATCAAACAAGTCCATCTCCAGGGGATACTGAACAAGAATTAGTTGCAACATTAGTTACATTGGGAACTCCTGTAAAACCCAAGAGGAAGCAATCAAGACAAGGTCCCATGTATTTTAGAACCAGGAAGAGCACCTGAATTAAACAAGGGAAACTGCAAGCTCCTACAAAGGTACCTATCATTATTTATGAATCACCAAGTAAAAAGGAAGAAATAGGACCCAATGAAGGAAAGATTGAGGAGATCACTCCTCCTAAAACCAAAACCAAGTCACCTGTAGCATCTGTGGGTAAGCCCACCACTAGGTCAGTGACCTTCAAGAAGCCAAGGACACAAGATGCCTTTGAGAAAATAGAAGAAGAGAAGCTACAGGAGGAACATGAGAAGCTACAGGAGAGACAATATTTGCTACAGGAGTGGCAGAGTCTGCCACAAGCAGAACATGGGAAGCTACAAGAACACAAAAAAGAGCTAAAAAAGGAAGCAAACACCTCAACTTCAGTTGGAAAATACCTAAAGGAGCTCCAAGAGCCTAGCCCACAACCTAGCTTGTGGTCCTACTACAAGTTTATTGAAGGAGGAAGGGTTATCCCTAAAATTTTACAACCCCGCCACTCTATGAGCTGGAGAGAGAGAGAGGCAGAACCCACAGGTGGATGCAAATTTCCAAATTCAAGAATATGGAAGGTGGGCCTCCTGGAGGAGAAAGTCATTGAAATGGGTAAGGAATTAAGTGATTATACACTGGCAGAGTCTCTTATGAAGGAGAAACTACAGGTAGAAAACACATGGTTGAGAGAGAGGATGCAGGAGAAAGAAACACAAGTTGCCACCATGGCAAGTCTCTCTATGGAAGCCCTGCAATGCGGGCAGCCATCAAAGTATTATGCTCTCTTCCTCAAAGAACAATGGTTGAATTTCCAAATAAAAACTCTAGCATAATATGGGTCTTTTCCTTTTCATGACTATAGGAATTTTATTGAGTTTTGCAGCCAAGCTAGTATGGAAGATAGGCCAAAGTTAGTTGAATTATATATGCATAATTTCACTTTGGCAGATTTGAATCTTTGGAATCCGAATTCAAGATTGGGAGACATGCAGTGAATGGATTTAGCATCTTGGTTGACTCATGAGAAGACAAGGGCCGAGGAGGTGAAAAATGTAATGACAAAGGAGGAGAAGGAACCCTTGTATATCAGAGCAGAGCTAGTGTGTCCTAAGGCTATCATCAATAATCATAACCTCATCTCCGATGATTCTACTTTAGCGCCCAAATACATTGCTACCCAAGAGCAATCCATTCTACACTTTGAAGACACCTTTAGAATTTTGGGAACAAAGAGTCGACAAGCTTGCCAGAGAAGATGGCATGCCTTACTCCACAGTCAACAAGTCAAAGAATATCACTCTCCTAGAAGGCTAAGGAATTCCTTGGAGAGAACAGCATTGTACAAGAGATCATGCATAGGATGAAAATCAGGTGGATAGGACTCAAATGCAGTCCATCCTTGTTGCTAGGCTTACAAGAAGGAAGAGATTAAATAGAAGAGTAGAGGGAGTGGACTGATATAGAAAGAAATGAAGGTTTTTACCCACAAGACGACACACCATATGAGACGCCTTGGGATGTCAAAGAGGCCACCAAGGCCATGAAAGAGCTTCACGTGGATGAGTAAGTTGCTCATGGGATGAGCAACACCTTCAACAGGGAGGTGATAATCAGTTCCTCTAGCCTTAAAACTATCCTTCTCTTACATTAATTTATATTTTTTGTTATATTATGCTTAATAAGAGGAGTATAAGGTGTTTTTCATGGCATGTGGCCTAATGTGGTTTAATTGCAGGAAAAAGAAGCATTTTAAGGAAATTACTATGTAGGGGCTTGATGGAGACAACAGGAGAGAATCTAGGGGGTTTGTCCACCTCCTTAACTCCCTAACTCAGCTTGGGATCACAACATCCTCTCTCACCAATTCGAATTCATTAGCATCTGAGTAACTCCTAATACAAGTGAAGCTTAAGAGGAACAAGATCCACCATTTCCAAGGTCAAGGAGGGAATCACTCATATTTTCAAGGGATCTGCTATCAACTAGCCTTTTGTATAAATAAAGAAGATGAAAAGGTCATTATGATTCGAAGTTTTGATCCAACTAGGTGTACCTATTGAGCTTAGAGCTTGACATTGTCATTTTAAACTTTATGTGATGTATGAACCTTTACTTTCTAATAATGAGAAGTTGGTTATTAAGTTGCATCTGAGTTAGTTTAAGAGGAATGGGACCCTTGGGTTTGGGCCCAACCCAAAGGCTTTGGTCCCTCTTTTGTACTTGTGTTTTGTTCTTGATTCCAGGTCGTTCATAGTTTCTTTCATTTCAGTAGAGATTAAGTTATAAAAACCAGTGGTTGCAAGCTTCTACATCACCTCTCTTGTGGGAGAATGAATGGAAGGATTCATAACCTCAGTCCAAAAATATTGTGTTTATGATTTCTTGGAAATAGATGAATTTTAGTTGTTATGCTTTACATTTTCTTTATGTAGCTTAGAAGTCAATTTACTGATTAGATTAGTGTTATGGCATAAAATAGATGTTATTTAAATTCAACTCATATTTTCCATCATGAGTTATATCACTTTTTTAATTATCAATGGATGTATGTATGTGATTGGTTGCAGGGTTGTGTTGATCTACAAGGGAGGGTGCCTCTTCCACTTTCATCTTGGACTCCTCCATCTTCTCTTTCCACCCCTCAATTATGTTCCAAAACTATCTTTCCATAAGTCACATTGCCTAATAAACTTAGGACACAATGAGCATTCATCCTAATGCAAGACAAACCTCTGAGAGGTCCTGGACTTGGCTAGGGGGCTCAACCCAACCTTCCTTAATTCTCTTTAACCTCCATCCACCTCTCCATACCCTCAAGACATTATTTTCACCCTAAAAAGCCTCTCGAAACCCCTCCTGTAGCATTACATGCCCTCTTGTAGCAATACATGACCACCTGTAGCGGCCATCTATAGCAAGCCTATAACACCACTTTTCTTCACGAGTTTTGATCCCCACTTCAACTTTAGCTCAGTCAAGATGAATAATGACACCCATATGTGATTTGATGATCAGGGGAAGCTCCCAAGCCACTCCAACTATTCATTTTCCTCATTGCAAAACAAAGTAGAGTTAGTTTTATTAATCAAAAGTATGATGCAAGTTAGATTTTTGATTTTCAAGCAAGTGTGAACTAGGTAGATGACAAATGCAATTATTTTGGTAGTTCGATGAACTATGAAAGATAAAGTAGCTTCCTTTCTATAAGTAGATTAGTCTTTGCCCTTTCACAACTTTATTAATTTGCATCTACAAGTTGAGAAAATGGCATTTCCACTTTCATAGCTAGAATTAGTTTTCAATTGTACTTTCATCAACAAGCTTTCATTATAGTTCAGTATGAGGAATGGTCTTTGAGCACTTTGATCTAATGTCATGATTGAGGGTGGCGTGAGTAGAATCCAATCTACTATGCATATAGCACTATCACCTCTAAGTTTGTACGTATCTCGGGTTGATAATTTGAGTTGATAAACCCTTAGGAGTTGCAACATTCTTGGTGCAATACTAGGGCACACCAATAATCTATGTCAAACAAAGGTTGGTCAAAATCAAAGTAACAAGAATCTATGCTAATAATAAAGAAAAATAAAATAATAAATAAATAAAAACTAAATAGCAAATCAGGGGTAAGAGCTTAAAAAATTGATTCACATGAATAAGGTTATTAAATAAATATAAATAATAAATAATAATAAATAATAATAAATAATAATAAATAAATAACGGAGAAATTAAGTAATTAATTGTTTAATATAAATAAATAAAAATAAAATAGAATTAAGAAAATAAATAAATAACTAAAATAAAATTTATATGAACTCAAGAAAAAAGGGCAGGGATCCAACAATTACTAATTTTTCAACAATCGTCTTCATTATTTATTGATCATAATTTTCCAACCATAGTCTCTATTAATTAATTAATGAATAGGTATGTCCCTAGGGACATGACCATTCATAAAGGGACACCTGCCCAGGATATATAAGCAGAACCTCACTTTCAATTGTAACATCATTCTCATTCATATATTTTAATATATATTCTTGTATCCTCAATATAGATCTACATTTTCCAAGTCTTTTGGAGTGTTTAACCCACTATAATGAACCTTGTTCATTAAATTGGTATCAGAGCATACCTCTGAGTATACGAACTTTGCTTGTTACGTTGGTATCAAAGCACTCCTCTGATACTATTGTCCTGAATAGAGATGATGACTAGAAAATTAGCAGTTATTAGATCTCTGCCCTTTCTTCTTGAGTTTATATATATTTTATTTTTGATCTCAAACTTTGGTGATCCATATTGTTTCTTTGGAATTGGTTTTCAGAATAATCACACCATCAATATTCATTGGTCGATGTTTCAAACCCTCTAATGTGGTTCATCATCAGGACCAAGATGAAAAAATGGATTTGTCTATAAAAATAAATAGCGGAGATGCATCAAGTTCTAGAACTATCCGTTAAAAACAAAATTTTATTTTAATTAACAAAAGAACATTAAGGGGGATTTTAGTTGAAGATAAGTAATTAAAATTAATTAAGTCAAGGTCAAAGAATATAAGAAAGTTAAGGGGAGAGATTAGGTAACATTTAATAAAATATAACTATAATGGTAAATATATAATATATAGTTTAATGGCTAAAAAATGGGAATTTTATAGCTAAAAAATGGGAGGAATAATTGTCAATAAAAATAAAAATTATATTATAAAATTAAATTAAGGAAAGGAAATTGATTAAAATTTAGTTTTTTTAACATTGTTGAAGATATATTAAAATTAATGAAAATGACCCTTATTTGACTAAAAGCCAAAGAAAAATAATAAAGTAGATTTATAGATAAATAGGATCAATAGCGATGAAAATATAAATAAATAAATAACCAAAAATAAATAATTGATTAAATAAATAAATAAATATCATAAGGACAATGATAATATATAAGAAACAAAGGTAAAGGTCTAGGGACACATAGGATATGTAAAATATAAAATAATAATAATAATAATAAAAGAGGGAAAGATTGTCGAACAAATAAATAAAATGAGAAATATATGAAAAAATAAATTTATATAAATAAATAAAAAGTAAATAACAAAATGATCGGGAGGAGAGGGTGGGATCCAACTTTTACTCAACTTCTAACCATCGTCCATGTTGAGATTTTTTGTTTGTTTCTCAATTTCAATGGCCTCCCTCAATTTCCTATGGTGGAAATGATCGATCCTCGCGATGACCTTCGAATCTTCAATGCTGACATGGTGCTTAATTTTCACCGCATGCTCAACAATAGTTGAGGAACAGGAATGATTGTACCTAATATTTGTTGCATGCTCTTGAATTCTTTTTATTTATTTTCTTAAATTTATTTTTAATAAACAATTAATTTTCCTTAATTTTATTTTATTTTTATTTATTTTTCTTATGTATTATAAATAATTAATTACTTAATTTCTCCATTATTTATTTATTTTTATTTTTATATTTATTAATTTTATTTATATACATATTTGTGTGAATATTTTCTAATCTCTTACCCCCATTTTCTCTTTAGTTTTATTAATTTGCCTATTTTAATTTATACTTATTTACTATTATTTTATTTTTCTTTTAATATTAGTATAGATTCATGTTAGTTCAATTTTGACCAATCTTTGTTTGACCTAGAATATATCTTTCTACTTTTTTCCTTATTATTTGGTCATTTTATTTTAAATTTTATTTATTTATTGAACGTATTTATTTAGATTTATATTTTTATTTTTAATATATCATTCTAAAACAATACTTTTAATAAACAATAATTGCTTATTCAAAATTAATAACTATTAAAATAAATGGTCTCTATATAGTGCTTCATTTAATCTGATGTTAAGATATGTTTCTTCATCTTGTTTAACGATGAATCACATTAAATAATACGAAATGCATCAACAAAATACTTACGATATAATTTTTTACCAAAAAATTTCTCACTATTCATGATATAGATCACAGAAACTTAAATTTAATTATCATAAAACTAATTTTCTTGAACTTATAAAAACTCAATTTAATAAATTAACGAAACAAAATTATTCAATAGAAGCATTTTGCAAATTTCCCAAAGCTAATGGTTATTCTCCTCGGCCACATTAAACTTTTGCCCAAAACGTCTTCCCTCCTCGCTTATAAAAGGTGGATTGGGGTTAGATTTACGTTCACATTAAATTTGTATTGGATTTCAATTTCTTTAACCGAATTCATTCAAATACATAACTCAATTCAAATGTTTGTTGGTAGGAAGAGGCGTTATCTGGACTATGATTGATCTGAAGTTGAAAGTATAACCCATGAGACATATCCCTACAACACTCGCTTCCTTTGTGGCCCAATGGTGGCCTTCGCTACTTCCCTTCTCTGCGAGGTAATCTATATATATTCCACAATCTCTTCAATTTTGACAGGATCAAACATTGTGGATACCTTTGGCTTTTTGTTTTGATGTTGCTTTATATCTATTGCGATTAATTATTATTGGTTTATTGGGTTTTTTATGTTGATTTTTGTTGTTTACTACAGATCTATATGAATGTATATTTATGTATATTAGATCTGTATATTTATCTATATTTAGACCTTATGTATATGCTAATAAATGTTTTGTATTGTTGTACTCTAATGAAGACATTTTGTGGGTGTTTTAAGTTA